>VONZ01001606.1:0-119330 GCA_012976165.1 Labeo catla | reverse complement strand
TGCACAACATAAAAATAAAGAAAACCAGTTTTAGCATGAAACCACACCTTTAAACTCATAAAGTATAAAAACCTTGAAAAAAAGTTTAAGACAAAATGGAGATTTAATCCATTTTTGTTTATGATTAAAAACATTTGGAAAGAATAGAATTCTGTTCGTATGATGTTCAAGAGATGTTGAGTTGAGTTTTTATGATAAATAAAAAAAAAAATCTTTGAGAACAAATGAGTGGTTTAATTCTGCAGTTCTAAAAATAAAAGCACTTAAAGAACCAGCTATTCATTCATTCATTCACATTTTATTCCTTAGCTATGACAGGAAACCTCTGAGCCATAAAAGTTTCCTTTGGAATTAATTCAAATTAACTGGTTAATGAAGGGTTAATAATGCCTCATTAAAGAAGAAAGTCCTTCCTTTTAGAACAACTTTAACACTCTCTACTGTTAGTAATACAGAGTGATTTCTCCTGTACCTCGTGCGTGTGGCTCTGTTCGCCCTGTGTGATTGATGTGTGATGTTTGATCAGCTGTGCGTGCATGTGTTTACGCATCTCAGGTATATGATTTCAGGAACACGTTCATCTCCACATCAGTATGTAAAATGACAACTGTGGAGCAGAGAGAAAGAAACGTATGCTTCGGGAATGGCCAGGCAGAGATGGGGGGAAGGGCACCTGGGAACGACATGCCTGCTCGCGTCTGTGAGAGCAAGAGAGGCTGATCGAGCAGAGAAGTGTGCCGTCCAGCTCAGACATCAGCCACCTCGCTGGTTAAAACAGCGAGTACAATCAATCGTGCGCGTGTGCTGTCTGGACAAAAGATCCCGCTGCCTGGTAATAGGGCATTTTTCCAGCAGGAACGGCTGACATAATCTCGCCGCTCCTCTAATTTAGGGCGCAGAAGGCATTGTTCTGTTGTTTTGTGGTTGATTTTTGAGGTTTATGTAGTTGGAAGGTGGGAAGTGTGTTGTGTTTGTGTTTTTCTTTTATTGGGTCAGGACTGTTGGCTGCAGGAATGGGACAGTGCGGTACGGTGGGGTGTCTGGCTCTGTCCATCTGTCCATGGCGCTGGAAGTTGTGCTTTTTTCTCTCTGTGAGCTCTGCAGCGTCACAGTTAGTGACGAAGCATCGCCCAGGGAGAATTCACATGGCCTTATCTGAAAATGAAGGCGGGTCTATGACAGGTCAAGGGTCACTTAAAGAATTTTAGAGATTTCAGTGACAATGTTTAGACAGAATGAGATACTATCTATCTATCTGTGCTCTGTTGTATTCTCCACGTTTTGGCGAAAGTAGTAGTAGGTCATTTAAATATTCTATCCTACTGTCAAAATTCCTTAAAGGCAAGTGAGTTTGGAAATGCCCTGGGCTGCTATTTTCTATGCAGGTAAAAGGCATACAGTTAAAGCATGTTCCAATGACATAGGTTTGTAGCTTTGACCTCTGACACACATATGCTATTGCACGTTGGATGGCACCCACTGCTGTATGATCAATGTTTTGTGCCCTCATAGTGCTAATGGATTAGCCCATCAATAATGACACAGTGTGAATGCTGCATTAGGCAGCACTGCACTTAGAAACACATGATTTCAAATGATACTACATTCATACACTCAGTGCTTAATATGATAATGATAAACTAGATTGTGCAGTGATTATTTGTCTCTCAAGTGCCTGAGTCATGAATTTGCATGGACTTGTGAGACATTAGCTGGATATTTTTTTTTTAGGTCTGAATGTTATTTTTCTCCATTCTCTTACTATCTTACTAATAGAATAGATACATAAGGCATCACTTACTGGCATTGACTCATCATTATGGATATTGTGATGATGATGTTGGTGATGGGAAACAACATGGGATGATTTCTCTCCTTGGCTACCAGTCACTTTGCTGATTGCCTTGTTCTTTAATTTGATTGGTCATTGAGCATGTCAATCATTCTTTGCAGACATATTGCTGGTGTGAAGGCTGTTTAACCTATGTGCCTTCTAAGATACCTTATTTGATTATTAGTGAGTACTGCATGTACTCTGCACAGATAGGGCAATCCCAGAATGCACTGTAACAAGCTCAGTGAAAAAAAAACAAGATGGTAGATAAGGTGAGAAAATGTTGACGTCAATTTTTGTGGTTCCCTTAAACATTTCCAATGTGGTCTGTATGTATTTGCAGTGTGTTACTATGTTTGGTTGTTTTATGAGTATTTGCAACACGTTTCTGTATTTGGTTGTGTTGTGATTTTGTGTTTGATTGTGTTGTGAGTATTTATAAAGCGTTCCTATGTTTGGTTGTGTTATGAGTATTTTTAGCGCGTTTCTGTATTTGGTTGTGTTGTGAGTATTTGCAGCATGTTTCTATGTGGGGTTGTGTTATGAGTATTTGCAGCACATTTGGCTGTGTTGTGATTTTTTGCAGTGTGTTTCTGTATTTGTAGTGCATTTCTGTATTTGGCTGTGTTGTGAGTATTTGCAGCATGTTTCTGTATTTAGTTGTGTTGTGAGTATTTGCATCGCATTTCTGTATGTGGTTGTATTATAAGTATTTGCAGCGTGTTTCTGTATTTGTATTTGTTTGACTATTTACAGCATGTTTTTTTTGGATGTGCTTTTGAGTATTTTGTAGCGTTTCTGGATTTGGTCATGTTTTTGAGTATTTACAGCTATCTGTATTTAGTTGTTTTTGAGTATTTGTAGTGTACTTCTGTTTACATTTCTGTATTTGGTTGTTTGAGCATTTTCAGTTTTGTATTTAGTTGTGCTTTGAGTATTTGTGCGTGTTTCTGTATTTGGTATTGTGGCTGCGTTTTATTTGCAGCATGTTTCTGTATTTGTAGCATGTTTCAGTATTTGGTTGTTTGACTATTTACAGCATGTTTTTTTCGGATGTGCTTTGAGTATTTGCAGCGCGTTTCTTGATTTGGTTGTATTGTGAGTATTTGCAGCGTGTCTCTGTATTTGTAGCACATTGCTGTATTTGGTTGTTTGACTATTTACAGCACGTTTTTGTATTTGGTTGTGCTTTGAGTATTTGCAGTGCGTTTCTGTGTTTGGTTGTCTTTTGAGTATTCGCAGTGTGGTCCTGTATTTGCAGCGCGCTTCTGTATTTGTAGCATGTTACTGTGTTTGGTTGTGTTGTGAGTATTTGCAGCGAATTTCTGTATCTAGTTTTACTGTAAGTATTTACAGTGTGTTTCTGTATTTGTAGTGTGTTTCTGTATTTGATTATGTTGCGAGTATTGGCAGCACATTTCAGTATTTGGTTATGTTGTATTTACAAATGTCCGTTTTTAAACAGATAAAGATGTTTTCTTAATTTGCTAGTGTTATTTTTATTTGCAGCACGTTGAGCTCTCGTGATCACTGTATATTTCTGCATGTAGTTACTATCTATGTAGAGAGCAGTGGTTCTCAACCTTTTTACTAGAACTAGAAATTTGACTAGTAGTTTGAACTAGAAAAATTGACCAGTAGTTTGCTGTACGACGAGTCAGTCATTGCGACTTATCCCTACTTGCAAATTATACGAAAAGAGCAGTTAGCATCTGTTTTCCGTCTCGGTTGGTCAGGGGCAGTCACAGATTCGTCATGTCCCTGCGGTTTATCAAAATAAACATTCAGCGCCATTATCCCCCGTCTTATCAGGCACAGAAACAGACCGCTGAGCGACACAGACCGCAGTGCCGTTGAACACAACACACAGACCCATGCACACTTCACTGTCAGAGCCGCTTACTAAAAACATGGACCGTTACCAAACCTTCTGGTCTGGAGTGCAGCCGTCAGCCAGTGTGGAGGAGTGTTCTCAGATAGAGAAAGAGGGAGGAGGGCGTTTATATATCACCATCCATTAAGAGACGACTGGACAAGGGAGGAAGGGGTGGCATATTGGGGTCAAAGTTCAGATCTGTGGGGAATGGAGTGCGTTCTGTTTGGGTGTGTGCACGTCAAAGAGTGGGTTTGTCTGAGACACATTCTGTCTGCTTCTAAGTGCTTGCTTGCATGTGAGTGTGCATAAATCACACTATGATGGCGAGTAAGAAAATGACCCTTTCCAAGAAAGTTTCACTTTGCACAGTGACTCAGCATAGGAACCAGACAATTGCAAACTAGCCTCGCAGAGCCAGACTTTAAATTAACAGCATGGTCTACTTTGTGGCTTATTTTGGATAAGAACAACCCACATAGACAAATAAAATACTTTGTGACCGTTGTGTAAAGCAACCAGCCATAATTTATACTCTTTATGTGACGTTTAGAGTAAATCTGAAATTCAGTTTACCACAGTAATTGACCAGAAGCAAAAGTACAGTAGCTCACTCAAATAATGCCACAACAGTAAAGAAAAGAAAAAGTATGAATTATTAAGAGTATGGATAATTATTACATCCACTTGGTCATTTGTCCTCAAAAATGTTTGTTGTTGCAATTAATAAAAAACTGAAACATCTTCAGTTGAAAAGAGCTAATGAAGCTAATGAAAACAAAAAATAAAATAGAAATATTATATGAAAAAAAATCAATATCATAGTATTAAAAAAATTAGAAGTATATAAATAATAACACTATATGGACTGGTTTCTACTTCTGTTTCTACTTTGAATCAAAGTTACTTGGTCAGGCAATCCCATTTGAGTGCAGTTCTTCATTTGCAAGTCTTCATTTGTAAGTTGCTTTGTATAAAAACATCTGCTATTATGAATGAATAAATGTAAAGGACATGTAAATTTCAGAAAGGTCTTGCAATTTTTGTGTGCGGTATGCATCAGATAATATGGGAAAGATATGTGGATGTGTTTCTGAAACAGAATTACTCTACACTGTTGCTTTTCATGGAAAATAGCATATTTATTTCCAGCATTAACATGCTAGAAATGTTCTTCAGTGTTTGAAGCAGATTAGGAAGATGCTGTAGGTTTTTTCTTCACTGTCAAGCTCAATTACATCAATACTTCTAAGATAGGAGAAAGCTCACGCACGCTGCATGAAGGATGTTCTTTCAATTATGTTTGTCTGTAAGTAAAAATAAATATAAAAGTGACATAATAAATACAAGTAATAGTCATGCTGTTCAGTAGTAAAACTCTAAATCGTGGTGAAGCTAGCTTTCTTTCATGTTTTCTTTCTTTCTTTCTTTCTTTTTTTTTTACATGTAACATGTTATCTCAATAGCACATTTGTTACAAACATCATTCACAACCAATGCTTCATAACAGCATCACATGATGAGAACAATCATCCTAAACACTCTTTATTGGAGGTGATGTAACATGCGTTACATGTACTGCAACACGTACATGTACTCTTTAACACATTTCATTCACAGTCTTGGAATTTTTTACAAGTTAAAAGAGCTTAATAACAGCATTTCATTATGGGGACAATCATTCAAAACAGAAGGGGATGTAACATACATTACATGAAACATCTTATTCAGTTACATTTGTTTCAAATGTAATTCACAGTCTCAGTGTATTATAGCATTGTATGATGGGAATTATCTTCCAAAACACATCTTTTCAGCAGGGGATGTAATACATGTTACATGTAACATATTATTCTGTTAACAATTTGTTTGGATCATTCATAGTCTCAGGTCTTTTCACAGGTTAAAAGAGCTTCATAACAACATTTCATTATGGGAACCTTCATCCAAAACACTCACTTTTCAGCAGAGGATTTAGCATGTGTTATGTAACATGCATTACATGTAACATGTCTCAACACTTTTCACTGATTTATAGAGCTTCATAACAACACTTCATTTCGGAAATCTACATCCAAAACACTCACTTTTCAGCAGGGGATGTAACATATGTTATGTAACATGCGTTACATGTAACATCTCGACAATTTTGACTGGTTAAAAGAGCTTCATAACAGCACTGCATAATAGAAATAGAATTATTCAAAATACTCACTATTCAGTATGGGATGTAGCATGTGTTATGTAACGTGTTACATGTAACTTGTCTCTCAACACTTTTCACAGATTAAAAAAGCTTCATAACAACATTTAATTTTGGAAATCATCATCCAAAACACTCACTTTTCAGAAGGGGATGTAACATATGTTATGTAACATGCATTACATGTAACGTCTCAACACTTAACCAGTTAAAAGAGCTTCATAACAACTTTGCATAATGGAAACCATTATTCAAAATATTCACTATTCAGCGGGGGATGTAACATGCGCTACATGTAACATGTTATTCTGCTAACACATTTGTCGCAAACATCATTGACAGTCTCAGTCCTTTTCACAGGTTAAAAGAGCTTCAGGTTAAAAGAAAGTAGGTTTAAAAAAAACATTAAAAAATACTGTCTTTTTCAGGGGACAAAATATATGTTACATGTAACATGTTATCCCGTTAACTCAGTTGTTGCAAAGATCATTCACACACTTAAAGCTTTTCACTGATTAAAAGAGCTTAATAACAGCACTGCAAGATGGCAACCATCATCCAACACACACTCTTTTATCCCCTTACATGTACCATGTTACATGTAACACGCCACATTAACACATTTGTCACAAACATCATTCACAGTCTCAGTCCTTTTCACAGGTTAAAAGAGCTTTGGGTTAAAAGAAAGTAGGTTTAAAAAAGCATCATTCAAAAATACTGTCTTTAGCAGGGGACAAAACATATGTTACATGTAGCAGTTTATCTCGTTAACTCAGTTGTTGCAAAGATCATTCACACACTTAAAGCTTTTCACAGGTCAAAAGAGCTTAATAACAGCACTGCATGATGGCAACCATAATCCAACACTCATTCTTTTATCCCCTTACATGTACCATGTTACCACGTTACATGTAACACGTCACATTAACACATTTTTTGTGGACATCAATCACTGTCTCCCCATTCATAACTGGTTAAAAGAGCTTCATAGCAGCATTGCATAATGGGATCATCATTCAAAAATCTGTCTCTTTAGCAGGAGACATAACACGTTACATGTAACACATTATCCCGTTAACTTATTTGTTGCAAAGATCATTCACAGTCACACTGCATCATTCACAGTCACACTGCATGATGAGAACAATTATCCAACCCACTCTTTTATCCCCTTACATGTAGCTTGTTACCATGTTACATGTAACACATTGTCATGTTAACACATTTTTTGCAGACATCATTCACTGTCTCAACACACTTCACCAGTTAAAAAAAGCTTCGTAACAGCACTGCATAATGAGAACCATCATTCAAAACATTGCCCCTTCAGCAGGGGACATAATACCTGTTACATGTAACACATTATCACGATAACTAATTTATTGCAAAGATCATTCACAGTCTCAAAGCTTTTAACAGGTTAAAAGAGCTTCATAACAGCACTGCATGATGGGAACCATCATCCAACACTCATTCTTTTATCCCCTTACATGTAACATGTTATCATGTTACACGTAACACATTGTCATGTTAACACATTTTTTGCAGACATCATTCACTGTCTCAACACACTTCACCAGTTAAAAAAAGCTTCGTAACAGCACTGCATAATGAGAACCATCATTCAAAACATTGCCCCTTTAGCAGGGGACATAATACCTGTTACATGTAACACATTATTATGATAACTAATTTATTGCAAAGATCATTCACAGTCTCAAAGTTTTTAACAGGTTAAAAGAGCTTCATAACAGCACTGCATGATGGGAACCATCATCCAACACTCATTCTTTTATCCCCTTACATGTTACCATGTTACACGTAACGAGTTGCCACATTAACACATTTTTTTGCAAGCATCATTCACTGTCTCAACACATTTCACACATTAAAAGAGCTTCATAACAGTATTGCATAATGGGAACCATCATTCAAAACGCTTTCTCTTTAGTTGTGGACATGACATGTGCTACATGTAACATGTTATCCCGTTAACTCATTTGTTGCAAAGATCACTTACAGTCTCAATGGCTTTTCATAGGTTAAAAGTGCCTCTCTCCTGTTCCCTGTTTAGCTTTTTCTCCTCGAGCTGTGGCAAGATGTGTTAAGGCTAACTGCTCCGTGGAGGGAACCCATCTGTGCTAGGGCGGCCTTTGATTAGCTTAGGCTCTGTGTAATGCTTCTGCCAGTGATTGTTCTACTCCTCGGAGCATGCTTGCCTTTTGTTTGAAAAGCTGTCATAAATCAACCTCTCAGGCCCTCATCTTTTAGCTTAGAGTAGCTTATGGCCTAGCGTTTTCTGTGCTGATGAATGGCCACCACAGCATGGTTTAGACAAGTATCCTCCTGGTATTAGGGCTTAGATAGCTCGTCTTCCCCTTGGAAAGTTCTCAATCACATGATCAGACATGTGACCACTAGATTAGCTGTTTCATGGAGATTTGGATAGAAAATACCAGTGTTGCTCTACACTTGGACATAACAATTCAATATTAGACTGGTTTAAGGGTCACAAACCTCATACTTTCAAGTTCATACCATACTGCTGTGCACTCTTGTGCTTTTAAATCAACAACCTAGCCTTTTGTGGGCAGCATGCCTATATCCGCTGCAGAATGTAACCTACATACCTGGCATATCTGGCATTCCCAAATCACAGGATCTCATTAACAAGCTCATGGATTTGTGTGAGGATGTTTTGGTGTTTTACAAGAAGCAAGAATGTGTTAATGCTGATCTTTGACCCTCCCTCTGGAGAAGTATTTGTGTGGACACTTTCCACTTTACAAGACCCCTCAAGATGTGTCTAAATTAGCCCTTCAGCCAGGCGCCAAGATTTGTGAATAGAGAAAGTCCCTCTCCTCTTTTTTTTTGTCTCTTGTCTTTTACAAATCTCCCATCTTATCTTTCAATCTCTCTCTTCCTTTCACTCCTCCTTTCTTACCTTGCTCAATTTTTTCATTTGGGATCTCTATGCTGTTGGTAGCCGGGCTTCCACTGTAGTATCGATCAGCTTCGCACTCTCGCTCCTTCTTGATTGAACCTAAGACTCAGCTTACAGTCCCATTAGAGGCCTGGTCAGCACTGCCTGCCAAACTGAAGAGAAAGACAATGGCTGCCAAGAGGGCTCAATTACTCTGTTCCTTCTTCACACTCTGTCACCCCTTCCTCCCCTTTTTTCTTGATATATACACACACGTTTATGGAAGCTTTTTTGACAAGTCTAATAAGGAAATACCCAGACTTCAACACAGAATTAAAAATTATATCTGCTTTATTTTGTGTAAAGAAAATAAAGCTTATTATTTGCATGCCAATTATTAAGATTACTGTACTCCAAAATTCATATTCTTATTACAATATTATAGTGATTACAAAATAGAAGGTATTTAAAACACTTTATTTTGCTTTGTTAAATCTATAAAACAGATTGTATTGAATACCATAACACATTTATTTTATTTTATTTTAATTTAGTTCAGTTTAATGAATGACTAATTTGTATTAATTATAATTATTTACATTATTGTAAGATTTTATTTAATTATTTAATTATATTATTTTATTTTATATTTATATTAAATGTTTTATTTTATTATATTTTATTATTTTTATTCAAATCAATATAAATTAAATTTAGTAAAACAAATACCATGACTACAATTACAATAAATGTTTATTTTAATTTATTATTTTATTTTATTTTTGTAAGTGACTTTATTTATTTACATTATTATGTTTTTTTTTATTATTTAGTTTATTATATGATATTATTTTATTTATATTTATATTAAATTTATTTATTTATTTATTTTATTAAAATCAATATAAATTAAATTTAGTAAAACAAATACTGACCACAATTGCAATAAATGTTTATTTTATTTTATTTTATTAAATGACAAATTTTATTAATTATATTTATTGACATTATTATATTTTGTTTTATTATTTAGTTTATTATATTTTATTTATTTTTTTTATGTATGTATGTATCTATGTATTTGTTTATTTATTTTATTACAATCAATATAAATTACATTTAGTAAAACAAGTACCATGACCACAACTGCAATAGGTATTTTATTTTATTTATAAATGACAGATTTTTTATTAATGATATTTATTTATGTTATTATAAGATTACATTTTTTTATTATATTGTTTTATTTTATATTTATGTTAAATGTTTTTATTTTATTTTATTTTTGATTTTATTCAAGTCAATATAAATTACATTTAGAAAAACAAACACCATGACCACAATTACAACAAACATTTTATTTTATTTATTATTTTATTTTATTTTATTTTATCTTTGATTTTATTCAAATCAATTTAAATTAAATTTTTATTTTATTATTTTATTTTATTTTATCAATTACATTTAGTTAATGTAATACCATGACCACAATTACACCATAGTTAAGAATATGTACAGTACCAGAATGCAGACTAGTTTTCTATTTCTTCACGCGAGACACAATTTTCTCTTTTTTTTTATTTGTGAGTGAATTAACACCCAGACATTTCTTGACAGTGTTTGTGAGAATAACCTTATTACATGTGTTATTTATGAAGTGAATTGGACAGTCTGACAGAGGAATGTTTCAGTCCTTGAGCGAAATCCACTTAAAGCTGAGTTAACACCAGCTTACTGGCGTAACCCAATTAGCATTGAGTTCGACATTAGCGGCTGGTCATGCTCTCTGTATATATGTGTGGCCTGGAAGTTGCAGAGTCATATGTTTAAACGGATGTACGTATCTCCGCTTCAGAGCCTGTCCTGTGTACATTACGCAGCCTTGATCGTTGTCCAGTGTTTGTGCGCAGCAAAAGGATGTCCTAGTGATAGTGATGATGATCTGTTGAGTGTGTCAAATGACAGACCAGGGTTACCGCAATATCCCATGATGCTATTTCCTTCCAGATGAGCTGGCCTGGCACAGTCACACACACATGCTGATAATGATCGCTTGATATAGAGAGCACATGATGTTAGGATAGTGCACAGATGTAGCCACATGCATTGAAACATTTATTAAAACATCAGCTTGGTATGTATATTTCAATTCAGGCCCTAAATCTGCCTATGAGAAAGTCTAACTCTCCCTTATTTTAATCAGTGTGATGGGAAATTTTGTTGTTGCGTCACAAGTAGTGACTATAATAGCACAGGACGTTTCTTTGTATGTAGCAGTCAGTGTCACTGACTCACTAAATTAATTTCCACATGCCAGGGGCATATTTTTCAATACACCAGAGGCGTTTTCTTTGAGGAGGCAAGGGAGGTAGTGCTTCCTCAAAATATTGGATGAAAATAAAATGGTAGTGCAAAAATAAAACAACACCGATATTACAAATTGTAATGTTAGAAAGTGTATAAATCAGTAGTTTTTCTAAAGAAATATTGTCCAACAGCAGGTAAAGCTACAGTGGGAGTCCACGTCTCTCCCCTGAGCCCATTGAGTTTTAACAGACCCCCTAAAGTGTGCGCTGAGTTTGTTGGGGGTGATTGAGAATGAATGGGGGAAAGTCACATGAGATAAGGCAATGCCTCCATCGCAATATGATTGGATATGACTGGTTATGATCGGCTGTAATTGGTTCATGCAATGAGTCCCGCCTCTTGTGATTCGCGAATCAGTCTAAATGAAAAATATAATGGCGTTAATGGGAAGACTTATTTAAAAAAGGAAGCAAACAACTCACACACTTAGATATAACCACTTTGTTATGTCAAAATAAGAAAATGGCTGAAAACATGATCTGTGGGAGTTTTTAGTAAGTAATCAGCTTGGTGAAATTTAAAGTAATTAACCTCCATGTCTGTGAGTAATATTTACAGAGCTGAAAGAATATTTGTAAATTATTTTTAAAACTATTTTTTTAAAACTATTTTTAAATTTTGGTTTTAAAATAGCCTTTTTTTACACTTTACATTTAAAGTCTTTATCAGCCGATTCAGTGTTTTGATATCAGGCATCCCTAATTTTTTACTTTTTGTTTAAAAATTTTTTTTTTCTTTACATTATACTTTTTAAGCCTTTATCGTCTGATTCCGTTAACGTTCCGATAATATCGGGCATTCCTAGTTTTTGGTTTAAAAATAGCTCTTTTTTTACACTTTACATTTTTAAGCCTTGGGCATCCTTAATTTTTTAATGTTTTTTTTGCCTAAAAATAGCTGTTTTTTCTCTCTTTTTTTCAGTTAACATTTTATGCCTTTATTGGCCGATTCCAATAACGTTCCGAAAATATCAGGCATCCCTACTTTTTAATGCCTTTTTGTTTAACAATAGCTGTTTTTTTGTTTTACATGATGTTAATGGGAAGACTAATTTAAGAAAGTAAGTAAACAACTCACACACTTAGAAATAACCACTTTAGTGAGCAATCAGCTTGGTGAAATCTAAAGTAATTAATCTCCAAGTGTGTGAGCAATATTTACAGAGCTTTGATGACTGATGATCTGAAAAAATATTTAAAAATTATTTTTGAAACTATATTTTAATACTATTTTTAAATTTGTGTTAAAAAATAGCCTTTTCTTTTCTTTTTTTTTTTTTTACACTTTTCTACATTTTAAGTCTTTATTGGCCGATTCTGATAATGTTTCAATATCAGTCATCCCTAATTTCTAATGACTATTTGTTTTAAAAAATAGTTTTTTTTTCCTTACATTTTACATTTTAAGTCTTTATCAGCCGATTGCGATGTTTTTTCAGTAATATCGGGCATCCTTAATTTTGTAATTGCTTTTTGCTTAAAAATAACCTTTTTTTAACATTAATGTTTTTTTACAGTTAACATTTTATGCCTTAACCGGCCAATTCCGATAACATTCCGATAATATCTGGCATCCCTAATTTTTAAAGGGGTCATCGGATGCAAAGTTCACGTTTACATGTTGTTTGAACATTAATGTGTGTTGGCAGTGTATGTACAAATCTACCCTATAATGATAAAAATCCATGCAGTGGTTTTTAATTAATCTGTAAAAATAATATCCCCTTTTTTTTAAATCGAGCCATTCTCAGATGCCACTCCCACGATAGTTCATTGAGTTCATCGATTGAGCGATTGAGGTGTTGTGTTGCCGGATGTAATAATGAACATAGTGGTTGTCATTTACTCCTGACATCTGAGCCGCTGAAGATGCAGTAGATTACATTTGTTTGTGAAGGAAATGCACCTCCCGATCTACATATATCCATCTATGTTCACACAAATCATTCGTGATCCAGCTTCACTTACAGCAGAAGTGAGTATAAGAGTTTGTTTTATAAATCTTTGCGATCGCCTTTCCTAATGATGTGCTAGTTAGCAAGTTTAGCGGCTAAACGCGGCTAAATGTGACTGAAGTAAACAGTCTCATCACTCCACAGAGAGAAGAGAGGGGCGGGGCGAGCAGAGCTCATTAACATTTAAAGTAACCTCGACCAGAACAGGATGGTTTTTGCAGAGCTGATTTTGGCAAGGTAAAAAGGGTGTTTTACACAACCATTGAGAATCTTTAACCAAAGTATTTCATTAAGACCCTAAAGAATCATATCAGCTTGTGGAAAATGGGCATCCGATGACACCTTAATGCCTTTTTGTTTAACAGCAGCTTTTTTTTACTGTTAATGGAAACACTAATTTAAAAAAGTAAGTAAACAACTCACACACTTAGATATAACCACTTTGTTACATCAAAATAATGATCTGTGGGAGTTTTTAGTGAGTAACCAGCTTGGTGAAATTTAAATGAATTAATCTCAATGTCTGGGACCAATATTTACAGAGCTTTGATGACAGATGATCTGTAAAAAAAAAATTAAAAGTTTATCTTAAGTTAAAAAGAATGTAGAAAGCTTGTCTGACTTGTCTTTCTTTTAAAACATACTGTTATTAATCTATATTTATAAATATTTAAATTACATTTTTTAAATAAAAGAAATAGCTTTGAGCCTTTGCTTTGATCGCATGTTCATTAACTCAAGTACTTGAGACTCATTACCCGCTTAAATTCCTGCCATTACTTGTCTGTGTGTTTGTTTTTGGGTTCGTATCTGGAGACTGGCATTTACTGCAAGGTCATAGCTGCTGCTGGTGTTATTTGTCAGTGATTACCCATAGGGGATAAGAGACTCATGGGAAAATCTGAATGTTGTGTGATTTGTGAGAGTGTTCAGAAATGTTAGAGAGTGATATATGACTGCTCTCCTCTGTTTTTACACTGCCTTGGCAGACTGTGTTACAGAAATGTTTATGGGTTGTAGTATTGATGGGCATGTATGGCTGGTCTGCATGGTTTTGGTTATTTGCTCTTTTAATGAGCAGGATTTATAGTAATTCTGACCCACTGATCTATGAGTATTGCACATGCACATTTATATAAACTATATGAAATGCAAGCATGTGTCAAACACTCCTTCTTCATCCACGAGTTTGTGTGTGCGTATGTTGTCCTCCTTCACCAGGCTCATATAGAGCAAAGAGTCATCTCTCAGGCCATTTGAAACAAATGAGCCATTCTTAACCAGTCACACACACTATCTGAATCTCAAAATCTCTCTGGCTGTGCTCAGAATGAATCACCAACCTACTGCTTACTGAGCAGACTACTGTACAGTCTACACTATATGCAAAATAGTATGTGAACAGAATGCAGAATAAAATAGACAGTAGTAGGCCTATGCTACATATCATATGACCTCATTACACTTAATAATTAATTTGCAAGTTTATGTAATAATTTTACATGAATAGTCTTCTTAGCTTTTTTCTTTCTAAGCATGTCTAAAGTATTTTTTTTAACTTGTACTGGTTAATATTTGAAAAAGTTCAGTCCAGTTATTAACTTGGAAATAAGCAGTTATTTTGTATTTTTAATAGTGATGTAAAAATATTCAATTTTTGCCAATATGCGATATACAATATGCGATTTTTCAGATCGCCTCACTTATAAACATTATTTTTAATTTTGGTTAGTTTTGAGCAAAAATGTGTTTGTTTTTTTTTAAAAAAAAATGAGAGTACATTTAAAGCTTTGAAAATAACTATAACAAAATGAATCTCTGTTTTTTTTTTCTTCCACATTTTAAGCCTTTTCGGCTGATTCTGATAATGGTCGATAATATCAGTGAATATAGTGACTTTTTATTTAAAAGTAGCTTTTTTTATTGTTTGGGGTTTTTTAAATATTTTACAGTTTAAGTCTTTCTCAGCTGATTCTGATAATGTTTAGATAATTTTGGGAATTCCTAAATTTTATAATGACTTTTTATTTAAAAATAGCTTTTTGTTTGTTTGTTTTTTTCATTTTACATTTTATGCCTTTATCGGCAGATTCCGATAACATTCCAATAATATCAGGCATCCCTACATTTTAATGACTTTTTGTAATTTATTTTTATTTTTTTTACATTTTACATTTTAAGCCTTTAAAGCCTTTATCGGCCGATTCCGATAACGCTCTTGTAATAAGTCATTCCGTAATATTTTATTTTAAAATTGCTTTTTTAAAAAAAAAAGTAACATTTTAATCCTTCATCAGCTGATTCCAATAATGTTCGATAATATCAAGCATTCCGTAATTTTATAATGACTTTTTATTTTAAAATACCTTTTTTTTTTTTACATTTTAAGCCTTTATTGGCCGATTTTAATAATGTTTCCATAATATTTTTTTATGACTTTTTGTTTAAAAATAGCTTTTTTTTTTACATTTTAAGCCTTCATCGGCAGATTCCGATAAATATTACGATGATATTGGACATCCCTAATTTTTAATGACTTATTGTTTAAAAATAGCTTCTTCTTCTTTTTTACACTTTAAGCCTTTATTGGACAATTCCGATAATGATTCGATAATATCAGGCATCCCTAATTTTTAATTACTTTTTTGTTTAAAAATAGCTCTTTTTTGATATTGTACGTTTTACATATTAAGCCTTTATCGGCTTATTCTGATAACGTTCCGATAATATCGGGCATTGCTAATTTTGAATGACTTTTTGTTTAAAAATTGCTAAAATTGAGTCTCTCTTATTTATTTATTACATTTTATTTTATTTGAAGTATTATTTTATTTTTTATTTTATTAAGATACTATACTAAAACACTAATACTAACATGATGTGTAGTCTATTGTACTTTTCATGTAAGAAAATATTCTCCTATCTCTAATTAGAATGTTTTTATATAATATAATCTTCAAATAATAACGTTAAATTGAAATGAAACAGATTTAAAATAAAATTGTTCCATAAGTGAGACTTGAGATGAAAAATGCCATTATTTTAGAAACTCTTGTGTGTAATAGGATAGTATCAAAATACTGTCAGTGAGTTCAAACTTTTGGCAGTCTGATCACATCAAGAGTCAAGAAAGAGATGTTTATTATTATATATTATTATATATTATTATTATATATTTATTATATATTATTGCCGATACGGTTGATTCGTCACACTGGAAATGGAAGGTCATATGGCGGGCGTTTCACATTTTAGCAAACATAGTAGTAGTTTATCTGGGTATTCTATGCATTCAAAAACTGCAAACTGTGCACGTGTAAATGCTATAATGCTGAAACAGAAAAATTAGTATGGGGTGCAACACCGAAACATGCCTTTTCTTTCTAAACAGCATGTTTTGTGCATTTTCAGTGGTTTGTTTGCAGCTCTGTGTGTGTTTCGACTGTATTCGTGTGTGTGTTCAGAGGTTAAAAGCTGATTCTTTCTCTTCTATATTTGCTTGTTCATCTGTATGGCTGCGTTTGCTGATGTTGTTGAGTGTAGGCAGAGAAAAGAGGCTGTGATTCTGAATGAAGATACTGTATGTTCATGTATTATGGCATTGAGGCCACATGCACTCAAAGCAGTTCTCTTAACCACATACACAGAACATCATTGGTGTAATATTAAAAATCACTTTATTTATTGCACATATTTTAGCTTATGTCATACCCCATATTAAGTTGTGTATTTATAAGTTATCTGTGACCTATAGTCTCAGTCTCAGACAGACTTCCCACGGACCACCCACAGTCTGTTCAGTCTGATTTAAGAAACTTTTATTAAACACATTAAATGTTTTGTTTTGCTTTATTGATTTACTTACCTTTCACACTTTTGTAAAACTTAAAAATGAATAAGTACAATTTCATAAAACCATTTCCAAGCTTTGTTTAAAGCCCTTCTTGACAACTAAACTAGATAACTCGTAAGTTATCCATGTTGTGTGGTATCTTTATGACAATTTTTCTCCAGAATGAGCTGCAGTGAGGACTAATTTTAAATGCAAGACTATCTGTGAATTTATGCAACAGCGCCTGGTTTTCCCGGGTTTTATTCAGATGTGAGTGGCACAAGAGAAATGACTCTTTTTAAACATTGTGAAATATTCATGGTCCTCAAAGCACAATGAAAAATGAAGACTGTTTCGTTTTTCAGTGCTCTTATTTTTTTCAAGCCCCATTCATTTTAAGCACATTGAAGGGTGGTTTCATAGAGGTTTAGTGGCGTATTGAACAAGAAAAACTACTACAAAGAAACTTCCCACAAACCTACATGCGTGCTTTATTCCGTGCTATCTGTTTTCATCGCGCAAACATCGCCGCTGAGAGAATCAGAGAGAGAATGAGAGGGAGGAGCGAGAGAAGTAAAGAAACTCCATCTCACTTTATCTCTGTCTGTCAAGCTTAGTGGATCTCAAATGGTTTTGCTTTAAGGCCCAGAATTTACATTGAACATTAAGTGGTGACTGCAAAACAGTGCCAAATTTTGGTTTTAGGTTTGTTTAACCTACAAAAATATCCTTAGTCAAACACCTAAATGTATTTGAGATGCACTATATATAAATACTGTATCAGTTATTAGATGTTAGAGATTTATTGTTTAATTTACTGTTCTCGGTTAATATTGGAGATATTGGGTATTGAACTGTGTGTGCTCATTTTCTGTATTTTTACATTTTGATTATCTTTGCCATCATCTAACTCTCAAATAAAGTTAAAATTAATCTTTTAAAATGCTTATAATAATAGCAAATCTTAAAATGATTATCTATTTTCACATTGTACGTTATACTGTAGTGATGTGTAAATCTAATTATTGCATAAAAATTATTTTAGTTTATAGGGATTCATTTTTAACTTATGTAGCATATTACACATTTTATACAAGTAAATGTAATATGTTATATATGTATACATATATATATATATTTTAGAGCTGGCAAAGGATTAATCGTGATTAATCGCATACAAAATAAAAGTTTGACTTTGCCTAATATGTGTGTACTTATTATGTATATATAAATACATATAAATAACATTAATACAAATATTAATGTGAAATATATATTTAAGAGAAATATGTTATTTATTTACAAAATATTTTTATTTATATATACTATAAATTCTATAAAAAATATAACAATTACATATACTTTTAAATATTTCTTAAATATATACATGAATGTGCTTGTATTTATATATATATATATATAAATATTTGTGTTAAATATATAACATTTAACACAAAGTACTGCAATTGATATGGTAGAATTTTAATATCATCCAGTTGTAGTTTATCAGCAATAACCAAAAATAATTATTGTCTTATTGTCAGAATTGTGTTATTGGTGGGGTGAACGATATGACTAACATCTTATATCACAATATGAGTAATTTTATTTCACGGTAACGATATATATCACAATATAGTTGTTTTTTGCTTTAAATAAGGTCTTTATGATTTTTTTTGATTCTATAGAACTGTCATAAATCTTGTTGCCAGTATCAATATCAGAAAAATATAATACTGGCCTAAAAAAAAAAAAACTAGTCAAAGCTCACTGAAGACAAGTAAACAGTCAGTGATTAAATAAGAATAAGAAACTAATAACAAGCAATAGAACAAAAAACTACAGTAGAACAAATAAAAAATGCTACATACATTGTAGCATAAAGTAATCAAATGTTTAAAAACGGCATTTATCTTTTTCTTATTAAAGTTACAAAAGTGATTTAGTCAAAAGCAGTGAGAGATTTTCTCTCTTTTGTTTGATTAATATGAATGACAGACAGCAGGAATATTAGACTACTGTCACTTTAAGAGCTGCCCGTTTTCAATATACTGTTACATATGTTTTTTTTTTCTCAGCTGTTTACTTTCACTTAAGACCTAAATTACTGTGTTTACAAGGTTACTTGCAAAGACAGGCATTGATACATACAAGTGTGTGTATATAACCATTTAAGGCCTATAAAGCAACAAAATAACTCGGTTTAATAGTCCTGCACTCTATGAACACATGCACATATAGCAAAATAATTTTTCTTTCGCTACTGTTTGCATTTTAATGGCTTAAAATCACTCGCTTTTAAACTGCAAAGTTGAAAAATGTGTGGAAACTATTTGTTTTCATGACCACATTGTCTACCGGTATATCGCCCACCCCTAATTATTGGTACATCCCACTGACCCCTGTATTTATTATTAGATCAGTGGTGCTTTCCTAAAATGTTTAAATATTTATTTACATCTTATTTATTTCTATATAATATTAATGAAATTAATATTTTTAATACAATATTAATTTCTTAATATTACCTTGAAGTGAATTAGGGCCAGTAATTTTCTCCATATGCACAATTTTGTGGTCAGTAGCATTTTATTATGTGCATTTAGCTTTGTTATTTTTCCCTGAGGTCCGAACAGGCTTCCAGTCAATTTTTGGACCGTGACCCACCAGTGGAGAGGACTAGCTGTGTTTTTCTCTTTGTGTGTGGTTGAGAGGAAGGCAACCTTTGCTGACTCAGTTCGCCAAAGCTGTGATCCCTGAAATAGGGCACAGCTGGAATTGTAGGGCGTGAGTGTCTTTGTAAAAGAGAGGCGGATGCTCTAAAAGAGTATTCCCAGACAGGATTTTGGATGATTTAGCTGGGAGCTCCTCTGTCAGACTAAAGCTCAGACACACACGCGCTTCGCTAAGAGAGCCCTCCGGGCAAAACCCGCTCCTGTCTGAGAGGAATCACTGCTGCTGAAATCATATTTTGACGTGGGACAAACAACCAAAATTGTGATATTCTTTTCAAGTTTTAAATTATGTATTTTTGAATGTATGATTGAGCAAGATTGTTTATTCTTACAATATACAGTATTAAAGGATTAGTTCACATCCAGATTAAAAAATTCCTGATAATTTACTCACCCCATGTCATCCAAGATGTTCATGTTTTTTTCAGTCGCAAATAAATTAAGGTTTTTGAGGAAAACATTCCAGGATTTTTCTCCATATAGTGGACTTTAATGGGGATCAGCGGGTTGAAAATCCAAATTGCAGTTTCAACGCAAATTCAAAGGGCTCTACACATTATGGGTGTAGAGCCCTTTGAATTTGGGTCTTATCTACTGAAACAATCTGTGAATTTCTAAAAAAAAATTTTAAAATTGTCAATCCTTAAAGAAATCAGTTTGTTAACATCTTCAGCTCCCCCAAAGGTCAAAGGTCAAAAGAAAAGGATATGAAAGCATGATGGGAGCGTGTCTCTCATTTACACTTACTGTGGTTTCCATCTCTCTGTCAGTATAGCTGTGTTTGCCATCTGCTTTTTACACAGTCCTGCACCCACGCATTCATTCACAGTGTATGTGTGTATTAATTTCTTTAATGCTTCATGTACAGACATGTTCTGCACTGTTGAATTGAACTATTCAACTGTATTGAACTCCTGTGGTACATGCTGTTAATAGCCTATAGAGGCTGGCGCCTGTCGCCTGTCTTTGTTGCCACAAGTAGCACAGCTTGAAAAAGGTTGAAATGATTGATCTTGGTCTTGAAGTGGTAGGCCAGTATTTTCATATGTCCTCCACACTCTTAAGGAACGCCAGCTCCTACGTCAGCATGCTCTCGTGAACGCGTCGAAGAAGAAATCGTAGTTATTTTTGTTTTCTTTTAGCAGAAAAATATTCTCGCAACTTCATAACGTTAAAGTTGAACCACTCATGTCTCATGGACTATTTTAATGATTTCCTTACTATCGTTCTGGGCCTTGAATGTGCCAGTTGCGTTGATATCTTTGCAGAAAGCTTTTATCAAAAATATCTTAATTTGTGTCTTATGGGTCTTAGGGGTTTGGAAAAACATGAGGGTCAATACTTTTGACAGAATTTTCACTTTTGGGTAAACTATCCCTTTAGGAAGAGATTTTTTTTTGTTACTGTACCTTTAAGACTTTATATGTAAATGATCTCTGTTATGATTGGCTAATGATTTAGAATGTTATTTTATAACCATAAATGGCCCATTTTTATGTGTAGAGGTTGTGAGTGTAGTATAGAGTTCGACCGATATTGAATTTTACCGATACCGATAGCTAGGTTGGTCCGTACTTGCCGATAACCGATTAATTAACCGATAGTTTTTAAAATGGATACTGGATTAAAAACAAAAAAAAACTAAATAAAAACACAACACTCCATGTAAAATAGTACTGAACTTTATTACAAAAAACAAACAAAAAACAGTGGATGGATGTGCTTTAGATGAGACCACATGTTTGTGGTATTTTTACTTGTGGACATTGATGCCCCCATGCTGATGATTTTGTCACAGATATTGCACTGTGCTTTCCCTGGTGATACTTCAGTGAAATACTCCCACACTGGCACTTTCTTCAAAGCCTTTGCCATCTGAAAATAAGGTAAACATTAAAATATTGAAGATGAAATGTTAATAGATAAAATGAAAATGATCAAAACTTAATTTAAAAATATATTAGTAAATGTTGAAATTAACAAACAATAAACAGTACATCTAAAGCATTTATTAACCTCAGTTAAATGTAATGTCACTGTAAAACATTAACCATTTCACATAAATCCAAAGTCATGCCTAAAGTGGTCATCTTTAAATGTCAGAGTATTAAATGAATGTTACATAATTATATAAATGTATATTATATGTGTAGTCTCCCACTATATTTGCTTCTATTTTGAAAACTTTTTTCTCTCTACATAGGCAGAGGTTGACCAAACTGTTTGTGTAATCTGTTAACAACGCTCATTATATACCCGTCTTTTTAGGCAAGAACCAGGTAATGAGTGTCACGTCATAAAATGGTTTTAATACGAAGTGAGCTGTATTACGTGATAACAAATTTAATAAAAACATCGTAAGTTAGGCCAATAATAGTAATGATTTCATTTCAAACAACAAATAAATTATATAGAGAAGGTGAGCAAAGTATCAACAGAGCTTTTTGAAACTCCGAATCAGTAAAACACTGCGTCGCAAAAAGATTCACTGTTTCGAAGCGCTCCAGTCGGATCCCCCCATCCCCCCGGCAAATCGCACCCTGTGCCTGAAGATAAAAAGAACTGAAATCGAACGCATTCCTGATGGTAACAATCATGACATTACACATTTGGGTCGGACTTGCCTGTATTTTTGCCACATTATTTTAACCGCTTGATGTACTGCTAATGTTAGCGTCCTCTCAGCCTTGTCGACAAACATACTGCTGTTCTTTCTCCAACGCAGAATCTAATCAACAAATGAATTACTTTATATTGAGATGAAAACATGTACTGTAGTGTACTGTATACATACCTTTTCGCTGTCTGTGTTTTAAACGTGCATTTGAAGTGTCAGCGTTGTCCGTGCACCGCGCCCTCTCCAGGCAGCTTGCTCTCTCCTTGCAACGAACAGTATCACGTGTCAAAACAAAAGCACGTGCTCTTCAGCGATTTTCGCCTATAGAGGCCGCTCTTGCCATAGATATGTTGGCTCTCGCACTGTATAAGGACAACGGACCGTTCTCAGCCGCTTCAGCTCTGACGCAACCCGGAAAAACTATCGGCGTGGATTTTTGCCGATAACCGATAGTTCCGGGAATCAACTATCGGTGCCGATTAATCGGCAAAACCGATACATCGGTTGACCTCTAGTGTAGTATGTCTACACTACACTGTTTATTTATGACCCCTATAACGGGCCTGAAATAAAGTGTGAAGTGTTGACAAACACTCAAGCACATGTTCGCACAAGTACATGAATTCACAAATTCACTTACTGTTGTGATATGAAATCCTAGAGGTTTAAACTCTGCCTAAATTGGGGGATGGGTTGAGAGAGAGAGAGTGAGAGTGAGAGCGAGAAAAAGGGGAAACCAATTATATGCCCAATAACAGAGTGGTATGGATTTTCCTCTGGGCTTGTAGCCAATCCCTCTATCTTGCTTTCGTTCTATCTCTCCCCTCACTCTCTTTGTCTCTTCCTCCCTCTCTCTCTCTATCTGTCTGGTGTATGCTTGATTAAGGGAGGTGAATGAGCTATTGAAATATGTGGCTGTTAGTATATGTGATGGGAACGATCAAGGACGTTTCATCAATACTTCTTACGCTCCTCAAAAACTCATTCACAGATGTGTCCACAAGACCGCTACAGAGTGAAGAAACAAGCTGGAATATATTCGATAAATCAATTTAGGCATTGTTGCTCTGGAAAGCTAGAAAGCTTTTGTCATCATCTTCACTCTTAGTATTAGGAAAGAAAGATAACGCAAACAAATATGCAAGCGTGCATTTCCTTATATCGTATATTCATTCATACTGAACTCAAGGGGGTGATAGAGTTACCTTTAAAGTTGGACTCTTGCTGCTCCATGACTAAAAGCTGACAATGTGCTCACTAGCACCCCTTGTGGCAAAGCTGAGAATGCTGTTTAATTTGCATCGCATTATGAATTTGGAAGTCGTACTTGTGTAGGTAGTATTTACTGACACATACAGCGGCTTCTGACTCCCAAGGGTCCCACCATTTGAATAAAAGCACCTTCCGTTAATGCCAGTAACCCATGTGGAGCAATACAGCAGCCCCTGTTTGTACTGGAGGCCAGTATGTAACAGAGGGACTCAACCCCTAAACTTACATGTGTTGTTTTATGACTACATATGAATCAAATGACCTCTCCTGAAAACAGAACACGGCAGATGACCCTATCTTTTCGTCAGTGCCGTCAGAGTATGTCGAGGGGCCCATACTCTAGCATGGGGCCCATAATCACCCATTGTTATAAATAACATCCTTACTCTACTTAGTCATTTTTTTTTTATTTGTTTTGTTTTGTTTTATTGTTATGACGTTAAAAAAAACTAAGATAACAAGATGAAAGTCGTAATATTTTAAGAAAAAAAGTCAACATTCTGAAAATAAAGTCAAAATATTTTGATAACAAAGTAAAAATTGCAAGAAAAAATAGCAATACAAGAATAAAAACAAAATATTTTTAGAAAAAAGAAAAAACTATAAGAATAAAGTTGTTGCAATATGAAAATAAAGTCTAAATATTTTGAGAAACAAAGTGAAAATAAAGAGAATAAATTCTAAATATTTTGAGAATAAAGTCAGAATTATGAGACTAAAGTCGTAGCAATACTAGAATAAAATCAAAATATCTTGAGAATAAAGTCAACATTACAAGAATAAAATATAAATGTTTTGAGAATATAGTGAAAACTACTAAAATAAAGTAGCAATGCAAGAATAAATTCGAAATATTGTGAGAAAAAAAACTACAAGAATAAATTTGAAGCAATATGAAAATAAATTTGAAATATTTTGAGAATAAAGTCAAAATAAAGAGAATAAAATCATAGCAATACAAGAATAAAGCAAAATATTTTGAGAAAAAAGAAAAAAACTACAAGAATAAAGTTGTAGCAATATGAAAATAAAGTCAAAATATTTTGGGAATAAATTCAAAACTATGAGAATAAAGTCATAGCAATACGAGAATAAAATCAGAATAGTTTGAGAATAAAGTCAACATTTTGAGAATAAAGTCAAAATATTTTAAGAATAGTCAAAATTACAAGAATAAACTAGAAATATTTTAAGAGTACAGTCAAAATTACGAGAATAAGGTAAAAGCAATATAAGAATAAAGTCAAAATATTTTGAGAATATAGTCAAAATAAATAGAATAAAGTCAAAATTATGAGAATAAAGTCGTAGCAATACAAGAATAAAATCAGAATATTTTGATAATAAAGTCAAAATATTTTAAGAATAAAGCCAAAATACTTTGAGAATGAAGTCAAAATTATGAGTATAAAGTCAAAATATTTTAAGAATAAAGTCAAAACTATGAGAATAAAGTCATAGCAATACAAGAATAAAAATCTGAATATTTTGATAATAAAGTCAAAATATTTTAAGAATAAAGCCAAAATACTTTGAGAATAAAGTCAAAATTATGAGTATAAAGTCAAAATATTTTAAGAATAAAGTCAAAACTATGAGAATAAAGTCATAGCAATACAAGAATAAAAATCTGAATATTTTGAGAATAAAGACAAAATGTTGAAAATAAAGTCTAAATATTTTAAGAATAGTCAAAATTACAAGAATAAAGCAGAAATATTTTAAGAATACAGTAAAATTATGAGAATAAAGTAAAAGCAATATAAGAATAAAGTCAAAATATTTTGAGAATAAAGTCAGAATTATGAGAATATAGTCATAGCAATACAGGAATATAATTGAAATATTTTGAGAATAAAGTCAAAATTTCTCGTGAAATTACGAGAATAAAGTCAAAATATTTTGAGAATAAAGTCAAAATTACGAGAATAAAATTGAAATATTTTAAGAATACAGTCAAAATTAAGAGAATAAAGTCGAAATATTTTGAGAATAAAGTCAAAATTACAAGAATTAAATTGTAGCAATTACAAAAGTTATATTTTAAGAGTGTTGTCTATATTGCACATCCAAATATAATAAAATATTTCTACTTCAGTATCGTGATTTCGACTTTATTCTCGTATTACTACGACTTTATCCACCTAATTTAAACTTTATTCTCAAAACATTACATCTTTAATCTTATAATCTTATAATTGTTTGTTTTTCAAACAGTTCTTGCGTTCTTTTTATCTTAGTTGTTTGTTTTGTCCTCTGTTACTTTATTAACAAAAACATTTTTAAATCAACACTTTTCATCTTTGGTTTTAGACTGAGATACAATAAAAATCCTCATATGCTGTTTACAAAAGCAGTTGTGTATTTACATGTTGAAATGGTGGGTAGATTGGTTCGTCCTTTGATCCAGGCCAGGTGTTACTGTTCAGAAGTTTGGGGTTGTTAAGGTTTTTTTAAGGACAGTTGCATTTTGGATCAAACATATAATGGTAAGTTTTCAAATGTATCCTGATTAATGTAGACGTAGCCTTAGTGTACAAACAATACATACATCTGCCTGCAAAGTATTGCAGCTTTAGTGTGTGTGAACAAAAGGATTTTTTAAAGCGTAGTTCTTGGAAAGCACAGGACAGTGACGATTAAGACCGCATTTTCGCATTTCCTCCGCCTAAGCCGGTCTAAAGCACCTGTCTGTTCATTCAGTCTTTAATTAAACCCACTGACCCTTTTAGCTGTCACTCACCTGGCACTGCATAATGGACACACAACTGTGCGCTGTAGTCATTTAAATGATGAGTCATTGTGAAATTCAGAGTTAAACGTGTGCGAGTGTCACATGAGTGTCGTTTGTGTTGCAGCGTTTGAGTGCCTGTTTTCCCGCAGGGCTGAAGCAGTAAAAGGCCCGTAAAGTAGAGCCGCAAATGGCTCTGTGAAACACTCACTTAACCTCATGATACGTCATATTGCATCCGTACTAAAAATGTGCAGTACATCAGCCTCAGACTGTCTGTGTGTGTTCATGTGGGTGTGTGTTAATAGCAGCAGTTAATTTATGTGTGTATTGCTGGCTGGTCCTCCTAAAATCTGTTCCCCATTTTAGTTGTCCTAGCTGGTTAAACACGCAACAACACTGGACTGGTTGTGACCTGTTCAGCATAAATATACACTGTGTTTGTTAGTTCTTTGAACACCTTTGGTTGAACCACAATATTTGACTGCAAGGTGTAGTCTGTCTTCTTTTGTATGTTTGTTCTTTCCTGTCATTTGGGCCTCAAAGGGTTTTTGTAATGTTATTTAGGAACTTATGAACAGCTAAATATGACTGGTCTGAAACATATTTGAGGGTGTGCAAGAAAAGTGTCCTTTAGTGTAGATTTATTTTGCACTGAAGGTGTATCTGGGTGGGAACAAGCAGAAACTCCTCTATAGGTGGAGATTTTATCATAGAAGATGTTTTTGTTACCGTTTGTTTTAGTTTTTGAAGTCATGTGGTAACAAGCAGTGCTGTTATTGTAAGCTAAAACTACTTAAATTGTTTTCAGTAACTAAATGTAAATATTAGGTCTTAACCTTAAATTACAATAAAAAAGAAAAAACAACAAAAAAGAAAAACTGTATATAAATAGTAAAATTACAGTAAAATAGTAAAACTGAATTTAAGAAATTTATATATTTTAAAATGCATATAAAAATTAATAAAAATGACAAAGCACTTGAAAACTAAAAATATAAAAATAAATGTTAAATAAAAATATTTACATAATGAAAATGACAAAAGCACATAACAAAATTACTACAAGTTAATATGAAAACCCAACATAATTAAAGCATTACAAAATTACTAAAACGTAAAATTAAAATGAATACTGAAAATCTAAAATAAATGTTAAATAGAAATATTTACATAATAAAATTACTACAATTTAATATGAAAACTTAATATAAAGCACAGCAAAATTATGAAAAAATTAAAAATGAAAACTAAAAAATTAAATAAAAATTAAAAACTATATATAAATAGTAAAATTACTAAAACTAAAACTGAACGTAAGAAATTTATATATTTTAAAATACATATAAAAATTAATAAAAATGACAAAAGCACTTAAAAAAACGTAAAAATATAAAAATAAATGTTAAATAAAAATATTTACGTAATAAAAATGAAAACTAAAAATAAGTTAAATAGAAATATTTACATAATACAATTGCTAAAAATTGAATATGAAAACTTAATATGATTAAAGCACAACAAAATTATGAAAAAATGGAAACTAAAAATATACAAATGAATGTTAAATAGAAATATTTACATAATAAAATTACTAAAATTTAATATGAAAACTTAATATAAAGCACAACAAAATTACTAAAACCTAAAATTAAAATAAAAACTGAAAATATGAAAATAAATCTTAAATAGAAATATTTACGTAATAAAAATGATAAAAGCACAACAAAATTACTCAAACTTAAAAATTAAAACTAAAAATATAAAAATAAGCTTAAAATAGAAATATTTACATAACAAAAAGCACAACAAAATGACTAACACTTAAAAATGAAAACTAAAAATATAAAAACAAAAATGTTAAATAGAAATATTCACATAATAAAAATGACAAAAGCACAGAACAAAATTACTAAACCTTAAGATTAAAATAAAAACTGAAAATATAAAAATAAATATGAAATATAAATATATACATAATAAAATTACTTAAAATGTAAATAAATAAAGCTGAAATACATTAAATAAAATATAAATTTAAAAAACGTGGCAACTAACTGAAATAAAACATTAACAAAATTAAAAACAAAAAATTAAAAACAAAAAAGCTTAAAAAAGCACATAACAAAATAACTGAAACTAAAATGAAAAAGAAAAAAATAAAGCTAAACAGAAATATGTACAAAAATTACAAAAAACTGAAAAGTGAAATATATAAAAATAAAAGCTAATTCAAAATATGAATAAGTCCTTTAATAGCATATGAATAATGCCATATAGCACTAAAATCTCTTGCTATGGAAAAATACTTTTTTTCTGTCCTGAGAGTGTGTGTGGTGGGAGCAATCCTTCTGGACTGCCTGGAAAGTCTGTAAATAGCATGGGAAACTTTTTTATTAAGAAACCCTGCAATGCCAGTCAACTAAACGACCAACCCCCACTGTCCAACAATCATCTACAGCTTCTGCAGCTGAGATTTGAGTTCATTTAGACTCAGTGCATTTGAATTTTGTGACTGCATGAGTGAAATGTCCTTCACCCTGCTCCTCGCACTTATTCACAGTGATATAATGCTGCTCTTTCACAATGTGCACAATCAATCATATTCTGGGGACGTTCTGCGTCTGGACACGTTTTTGCTCTGTGTATTCAAGAATTTGGACACTTAAGCCATACTCGCTTCAACGTTTGAATGCCATTGCATTGCATAAAGACATTTTTTAAACCAAGTGGGATCTAAAGCTTCTCTTTTCACTTTTCTGAGTCATTTCTTGCAATTACTTCCATCTGTTGTCAAGGTGATTTTTAGTGAATAAATGTAGGTAGTTGTCCTCAGGTTCATACAGTCCTTGCAGAGTAAACACTATATTGTCCCTATAATGTTTGGGGGCAAAAAATAAATAAAATATATTTTATTTTATTTTATTTTATTTTATTTTATTTTATTTTTTATTTTATTTTATTTTATTTTTTTATTTTATTTTTTTTATTTTAATTTTTGAGGCCACTGTATAATTCCCACGTTCCCATCATATTTATCCCGTGTGTGATTAAATTACTAATCATGGAAAAAACAACTGGCTAAATTAGCAACTAATCCTTTTTTGGCCTTCCTACCATGTTTATTTATAGGCTTGCAGTTAAAGATAGCACAGAAAATGATGGGGGAATAGAGGGGCTGAATTATTAGCCAAATTAAATCTTGTACCGACCCTGTAAGCAGGCAGCACAACGTCTCGTTGTGTCGCTAACTGCTAGGCCACAGCTACAACGTAAGCAAGACCATTTTTAATGGCAACAAAAAGTTCTCCAAAACAAATAATGACCGTCATTGATTGGCTGTGGAAAGAATGACGTCAACATGAATGCTGCTTGTTTTCTTGTAAAAGAGGACCAAGAAATTTGAGCATTTCACTGGGGAGGATTGAAATCACAGTGAGGCGAACTGAATCGTGAGACTAGCCTCAGAAATACACACAAGATCTGTGTGTGTGTCTAATATATTAAAGGGATAGTTCACCCAAAATTCTGTTACGAATTACTCACCATTATGTCGTCAAATTAAGATATTTTTGATGAAAATCGAGAGCTTTCTGACCCTGCATAGACGGCAATGCAACTGACACGTTCAAGGCCCAGAAAGCTAGTAGGGACATTGTTAAAATAGTCTATGATACATTAGTGTTTCATCCTTAGTGTTACGAAGCTACGAAAATACTTTTTGTATGCAAAGAAAACTAACATAATGACCTTGTTTAGCTATTTCTTATCCTTCATAAGTACCACGACACACACAAAAAGTATTATCGTAGCTTCATAATATACTGGTTGAACCACTGATGTCACATGGACTATTATAACAATGTCTTTACTACCTTTCTGGGCCTTGAATGTGTCAGTTGCATTGCTGTCTATGCAGGGTCAGAAAGCTCTCAGATTTCATCAGAAATATCTTATTCGTGTTCTGAAGATAAACAAAGGTCTTACAGGTTTGGAACGACATGAGGGTGAGTAATTAATGACAGAATTTTTGTTTTCCTTTTATCCTTTTAAAATCTTTATTGTAAAACTAAGCATCACAGCCAAAAATAATAGGTAATTTAAATCTAAATGTAAGTGACCTTACAGTTCTCATTCTAGAGAGCGTGTGATTGGACAAAAACTTTTAGTGCAGGAGGAGTCATTAATATTTTTGGTCTGTTTCAATTATTGTTATTAACCAAAACTAAAGCGATTAAAAATCTCAATATTTGATATGAAGCTAAAGTAAAATTAATATTAAACCTAAAAAAATTATTTAAATTAGAAAAAGTAAATTGAATTACTACTACAGATAAAACTTTAAAAAGCTAAACTGAAATATTAAAACCTAATAATACTTAATAAACTAATAAAAAAAACTGATACAAATGACAAAATTACTAAACTATAAACTAAATAAAAAAAAAACTAAATGAAATTATTAAAATAAATAATAATTTAATAATTCAAAACAATAAACACTATAAAAGTATATGAAAAATGCTAAAATAACATTGTTGTCCCAGAAGAGAAAGACTACATTTTTGAATACTGTAAATCTGCTAAAAGTTAGTTTTGTCAGCTTTTGTGAGTTTTCTAGCACATAGATGACTAAAACTAAAATTATTAAAAACCATCCTATTTTTTAAATCTTAAAGCTTAAATATAAAAAAATATAAATATTTCACCTAAAAAGTTACAATTAGAAATGTTGAGAAAATTTTGAAAAATATGTTGAATGTTGAAGTACAAAACTTACTAAAACTGGGAAAAAAACAGAAATATTAAAAACTAATAACCTAAAGCAAAAAAAGACAACCTATATATATATACATATATATATATATATATGTGTGTGTGTGTGTGTGTATAAACATGAACTCAAAATATTAAAAAAATACTATAATAGTATATAAATAAAAAAAAAAGACAGAAGAGAAGGACTATTTTTATCTCAAAGTATGGTTTGTCAACTTCTATGAGTTTTATAGCACATCGATGACTAAAACTAAAATTGTTAAAAACCATCTCATTATTTAATATGAAGCTGAAAAAACACATTAATATTAAACATAAAAAGCTACAATAAGAAATGTTGAGAAAATTTTGAAAAAGAAGGTGAAGTACAGAAATTACAGAAAAAACTGAAAAAAGCTAAAAAATATTAAAAATGAATAAACTAAGGCACAAAAAGACAAACTAAAATTAAATAAAAAACATATTTAAAAAAAAAAAACTATAATAGTATATAAATAAAACAAAATTACACTGTTTTCCCAGAAGAGAAAGACTATATTTTAAATGCATAAATATCATTAATGTTTGGTCGATTTTTATGAGTTCTCTAAAACTAAATGATGATATGAAGCTGAAAAACCCCCACAAATATTAAACATAAAAAGCTAAAAAAAAAGTACAAAAATTATTAAGAAATGAAAATAGCTAAACAGAAATATTAAAAACTAATAAACTAAAGCACAAAAAGACATTTGACAAATAAGTTTAAAGTACAGAAATTACCAAAACTGAAGAAAGCTAAACAGAAATCTTCTGTTTTCCCAGAAGAGGAGGACTATTTTTTAAATGCATAAATCTAATTAAAGTATATTTTGTCAGCATTTATGAGATCTCTAACACAAAAATGACTCAGCAACTCCAGACATGTGCTGAAAGCTCTAGATTGAATATGAAGGATCCCAGAACAGACCGATGACACTCACCTGTGACCACAAACAATAACAAAACATGATCCCAGATCAGCCCATATATTTCTGAGCAGTAGATGAAAGGAAAAAGGGATTTTGGCATGTGTGGTTTTTCCGTCATGATTGAAAGAAGCTGCGTAAAATCCATCTAAGCGCTGACAGTGACGAGGAAAGAGCGATTACACGGGTAGCTGCATGTGTTTGTGATTCTAATAAAATAGTACACTAGTACAGATGTGACAGTCCATTCCTCACCACTACAGATTCATTTCCAAGCATCCGGCAGTTCTATCACTCTGCAGGTGAGGTGTCGTTCACATTCGAGAGCATTTTAGTTGATCTGTTTAGTCTGTATTAGTGCTCTGTAAGTGGTCTTTCTTGGCATCTCAGCAGGGGTTGCGTTCATGAATCCCTCGCTTGTGTTTGGGCAACGAGTTCATTAGGGCGACTTTACTGTCCACTGCTTTAAAAGGCTAATGGCTCGCTAATATAGATGTAATTAGCGTGTGCGTGTATGTTTGTGCGGTATACGTGTGTCTGTGTGTATTTTGTACGTTTTAAGCCACGTTGCAATTCGAACTCAGAAACAAAACTGCCGCATACAGTAATTACTCGTAATGCCACAAGGGCCTTGACTCAAGGGTGTGTGTGTGGAGGGGAAGTGTTTATTTTGAGGTTTATCTCCAGTGCTAATATGCTAATATTTCCTGTCGTCCCTCAGGAACAAGAAAATTATGCTATTGGTTTGGCAGTGGTGTGTTTAAAGATGTAATTTAGTTGTAGTGTGTTAGTGGGAGAGATAAATGACCTGCATGTGCCAGAGATTTTCACACTCAGTGAATCCACTAATGCAGATGGCCAATTACTTTACATGTAATTGCTCCAAATGTGAGTAAATGCAAATGTACACTAGAATTTTTAAATATGTATTTTTTTAGTTTAACACTGTCACAGAGCAAAACATTTGCCTTTGACACTGGTATATCATAAATACACTACCAGTCAAAAGTTTTTGAACAGTAAGATTTGTAATGTTTTTTAAAGAAGTCTCTTCTGCTCACCAAGCCTGCATTTATTTCATCCAAAGTACAGCAAAAACAGTAAAATTTTGAAATATTTTTACTATTTAAAATAACTGTTTTCTATTTAAATATATTTTAAAATGTAATTTATTCCTGTGATCAAAGCTACATTTTCAGCATCATTACTCCAGTCTTCAGTGTCACATGACCCTTCAGAAATCACTCTAATGTGTTAATTTGCTGTTCATGAAATAGATAGAAAGATCCAAAGATCAGCATTTATCTGAAATAAAAAGCTTTTGTAACATTATACACTATACCACTGTACTCATAATTAGATTACAGGGATTACATGATTACATATTTTTTTATTCAGTGGCAGTAAATCATTCATATTTTCCTGATTAATCCTAAATCCTTTTTGGACGTGCAATATTGTTGTTTTCATGTTTTTTAATGTTTGCTCATGTAATGCAGGGACTCCCAAATGTTTTTGTCCACCAAACCCCTCTTACATGAAATATTTACTTGAAATATCTCTGAGGAGATTAATATTTCAATAATTTAACATCACATTTGCATGTTTACAGTTCAGTGTTGCTTAATGGTCATACTGACTCGCAGGTAAACAGATTAAATATTTCTACTTTTAGAGTTAAAATGTTTAAATAATTTATTTTATATTTTTTATGATTCTTGCTTTGAGCCCATTACGGGAAACCCTGGTGTAATGCAGTTTAATGCACTTTATGATGTTGATATCAAAAAATGGAATATATTGTCTTTCCCTTTGCTTTTTTACATTGGTGTGGTAAGTTTAAAACCCACTAGATAAAAAAGTAATATAAAAGTATTCTTAAAAGCAGTCAAAATACTATCTATCTATCTATCTATCTATCTATCTATCTAATACAACAGTTCTTTCTGGTCCTCGAATATGATTGGCTGAGAGGAGTGTGATATTCTAGTGATATCGGAACTCTGTTTAACTGTTTGTATCCACCTGATCTCATGACGAAAACGTACCTGTGGGAACTTTTTTGCAAGACGGGAAATAAATACCAATAAGTATGTACATATTATTGCAGTTTCCAACAGAAATGAACACTAGAGGCGGTAAACAGCGAGCACCTGTAATTGTTTTTGTACACAGTTATGATTACAGCTCCATATGTTTTGCTTTCTGGATGTAACAAGCTTCCTCGGTAGCTCACGCGGCATGAAATTTGGACTTAGGATGTGAAATCTTTGGGTACGAATCCTGTGAAAAACGTCTCATGATGAAAGAGCTGAAAGATTGAAAGACAAACAGAAGACAGATTGAAAAACAAGCCAAAATGGCATGCATTTTATGTCACATTCGCTTTTGTTCATACTATTGGGTAGGTTTAGGTGTAGTGCAGATGGTACGTTATTTTAAAACGTCACAGAGCATTAAAGTTATAGCGCCACTCAACGGACATTTCAAGTCAGAACTGCGATGACACATGAAATGCACCATATGTACGTTTATCTTTTCTGGGAACAAAAAAAACACTCTTAGTGTCACTCAGTGGACATTTCACATTGAATATGTCACAAAACACATGGCAGTACGTATTTCACGTCTTGTGAAAAAGTTCCCACAGCTACGTTTTCGTTATAAGATCAGGTGAGTTTTTTAGGTGAGAATGTACATGATTAGACTTGTATGCGGTTTGTTAATAAAGACAACGTCTATTTGAAAATTTGCTTCAATGATTTCACCAGATGTGAGCTCCAGAGGGTCAGCGGCCATTCAGCACTCATGAACCCTCTGAAAGTAGCCTTACCTCAGCCAGATCTTCTGGAATTTGCCGCTGGATCTGATGTCTCTAGTGGTTAAACGAGAAATAACTTGTTTTGGATAATCTAACTGGCAGTCTTTGGTCTCATTAAAGGAGAAGTCCACTTCCATCACATATAATGTACTGTAAGTTGTTCATGTCTTTCTTTCTTCAGTCATAAAGAAATTATGTTTTTGAGGAAAACATTTCAGCATTTTTCTTTATATAATGGACTGATATGGTGCCCCGATTTTGAACTTCCAAAATGCGGTTTCAAACGATCCCAAAGCGGTTATAAATGGAACAGGCGAGGAAGAAGGGTCTTATCTAGTGAACTCTGTGTATTCTGGTTCAGGACAGTTAGGGTATGTCAAAAAACTCCAATCGTATTTTCTCCCTCAACTTCAAAAATCATTTCAAAATCATCCTACATCGCTGCAGAAGTACCGACCCAGTCTTTGCAAAGTGAACATGCAAAAAAGATCAAACACCCTTAACAAAAAAGGTAAAACAGCAATATAGGACGATTTTGAAGTTGAGGGAGAACATGAGATGGGAGTTTGTCGACATACCCTAACTGTCATGACACTGGAACAAAAACACTTTAGGCAGAGTAAGACAAGATGAGCGCTCGACATTAAAAAGTATATAAATTATATTATTTTTATTAAAATAACCAATCGTTACGCTAGATAAGACCCTTCTTTCTCGGCTGGGATCGTTTACAACCGCATTTGGGATCGTTTGAAGCCGCATTTAAACTGCATTTTGGAAGTTCAAAATTGGGGCACCATATCAGTCCATTATATGAAGAAAAATGCTGAAATGTTTTCCTCAAAAAACATAATTTCTTTACGACTGAAGAAAGAAAGACATGAACATCTTGGATGACAATGGGGTGAGTACATTATATGTGAATCTTTGTTTTGGAAGTTGACTTCTCCTTTAAAGTGTCTTTGGGTATTTCATGTTTTCTACAAAATAAAACCAGAATTAGGGGTCTATGACGTGTGGTATTTGTTCCAGAGCAAATCGTTTTTGGCTGAGGGCAAAATTTCATCACGTTATATTTTATGATTATTATATATTATGTTATATTTTATATAAATTACTGAATTGCCTAGCACAATGAGCTTTCAGTGAAGCAACTCAACGTTCCTTCTTTCTAGTTCTAAAGTGACGTTTTCAAATTAGTAACGGAGGCTTGGGCTCAGCTGTTAAACCGTCAAACTAATATTTGAATCCTTGGCAGAAGCAAGTAGTTCTGCACAAAGAGGGTTTTTAAAGACACTCCATTGTTGTTTCTTATGTGTTACACACTCTTGCCGTCAAACTGTTGTATAAACGCAATATCACACTCGTAGCCATGTGATATGTCTGTATATTGGCACACTGTGATTACCTACGGCTGAACCACAGCCGTGCCGATATACAGCCATATTGCACGGCTACTTGTGTGACGTTGCTCATATATAGACAAAATTGTCAAAAGACATAAAATGCCAATATTGTTATGATATTATGTTTTAAATTTTTTGTTTTAAAAAAATGTACCACTACAGTACCTACACCGAAGTCTAATGATTGAGAGGAGAGAATTGTTTAAAAACTGTTCAAATGAGACTCTGATTATATAACCTGCTTTACCGTCATATTACTTTTTAAATAGTTAATGGTTTTTCCACTCTTAATTTATTTCTTTTTTATATATAAGACAAAACAAATGTTTGGTAGACTCCTTTCATATTTCTGTCTTAAAGCTAACCGTTCTCTCTCTCATTCCCTCTCTCGCGCTTTCTTTCTCTCAGTATGTCTGCTGTGTTGCGATAACATGCTCTTCGGTCATTGCAGCAAGCGTAGAAGATGCCCATGTGATGTCTGTCACTGCGGAGAAAGCATCTGTCTGTCACTGAAGTGTCTATCTGTCACGAAAGCATCTGTCTGTCTGAGATTTCCTATTATAAAAGTGCCTGTCTGTCATTACCGCATCTATTGTTTAAGCATCGGCCTGTCTGTCATCTGTTTTTACACAGGGAAACAACATTGAAACAGGCTGACAGAAGGGATGTGTGGTTGTAGGTGGTCATTGAGAAATTATTTGAGGAATAAATTCTCTCTAACACTCTTTTCCTTAATCTTTTGAGTGACTAACTCTTCTGTTGCAAAATTTGAGGTTGTTCTTGCACTTAATATGAAGATAATTTAGTGAGAACAGAGAATAGGAGAGAGTGAGTGTGTGTGTGTGTGTGTGTGTGTGTGTGTGTGTGTGTGTGTGTGAAAAGAGCAGTCTCTGCATACATCCAGCAAATTCGCCAGAAATGTTCAATTACTCTCTCTGAATTTCTGCTTGCGTTTTCTTATCTTTAGAGTAAAGGAATTCTACACACCACACACACACACACACATGTTGGGTTTACATGTTTTATGGGGACATTCCATAGGCGTAATGGTTTTTATACTGTACAAACCGTATTTTCTATCGCCCTACACCTACCCTACACCTAAACCTAGCCCTCACAGGAGACTGTGCACACTTTTACTTTCTCAAAAAAACTCATTGTGCATGATTTATAAGCCTGTTTCCTCATGGGGACCTCACAAATGTCCCCACAAGGTCAAAATTTACTGGTATTACTATCCTTGTGGGGACATTTGGTCCCCATAACGTGATGAATACCAGGTGCACATACACACACACACTAAATTGGGGACTGAGAAAAAAAAAAGAATTTTATATATATATAAAATTTATATATATATAATTTTATATAAGTAATTTTATATATATATATATATATATATATATATATATATATGTATTTAGATAATACATACATGTATAATATATTGTAATATAATAATATATAATACAACAAAAAAATAAATCTCACATTTATATTTAAATATAAATGAATAACAAATAAACAAATGAACGAATGAATGAAAATAAATAATATTAAAAACTTTTTTACATGTACATGTACATAAATATTGTGACACTAATATACTATACTATACTATACTAAACTAATATATATACTATTTGTATAATGAACTGTATTATTTTATTATTTGCTGTTAATCTGTGTGTGTGTGTGTAATATAATAATCTATAATATAAAATAGTAAATTAAATATCTAATTTATATTTAAATAAAAACAACAAAATAAACATAATTTTAAAAATCTGAAATATCACACACACACACACACACATACATATTTATATCACATAAATGTATTTAGATAATACATAAATGTATAATATAATATAGTGTAATATATTAATCTATAATATAACATATAAATAAATATATTTATTAACAGAAATAAATCAATAAATAAATCAATATTTTTATTAACAGAAGTACATAAACACAAATACTGTGTTTATGTACAGTGACATACTGTCAAATATATTTGTATAATAAATAAATGCATAATATAATATAGTGTAATATAATCATCTATATAATATATAATATAATATATATTTGTAATATATTTATGTATTTAATTTATATTTAAATTAATATAAAATAAATAAATGCATAGTATTCATTTTTAAAATCTTTTTATTAAGTCAATAATTAAATATGAATATTATTTGCGTTTTATGTTTTTATTAACTGACATATACATAAATATTGTGACATTCTACTTTCAAATATATTTATATAATAAACTGTTTTATTTTATTATTTGTTGTTACTGTGTGTGTGTACATGCACATATAAAATAGTGTAATATAATAATCTATATTATATAAAATAATAGATTAAATGTCAATATATATATATAAAAATACATTATATATATACACAGTTAGGTACAGTTTTTTTTGTTGTTTTTTTTACAGTTTTTTTTTTCTCACTCTGAGTGATGACTAGGCCTGAAGGATTTTTATTTTATGCTATTTTATTTTATTTCTTACAGTTTTTTTCTCACTCTGAGTGATGACTAGGCCTGAAGGATTTTAAAACTGTGGGAGTTTGAGGACCGGTGCATTATGGGGCAGGAAGTGGCTGAAGCGCTGGTTTGATTTTATGACTGGACGCCTTTGGGAATGATGTTTCATTAAGGCTTTCCAGTAAAGAGCTGTTCACTGTCAGATACAGCTTAGACACAGTGCTTTAGTGCCTTTGCTGTCTGAGTGGGTATAGGTTTGCTTTCACTTGATGAATTAGACTGCCAGTACTAGCACAGTTCATACCAGTTCACAATATAGAAAGAAACTCGGGTTTGCAATGACATGAGGGTGAGTAAATGAATATTCATAAAAATATTCATTTGTGGCTGAACTATCCCTGTAATGGTACTAATCATGAGAGATAAATGAGAGCACGAAAAAGTCTGATACTCTGTGCAATTCTGATGCATAATACATTAGGCAGAGCGGACTTTGATATGTGGATAAGGGTTGAATTGTTCTGTGATCATACTCGTCTAACGCACACCGCAGATGGACTGTAGTGTGACATCAGCCCAGTGTTTGCGGTGCAGCTGAGCAGAGATCTGTAATTACCATCACAGCACGCGCCCACTATTTCGATCTCATAATACAACAAAAAAACGCAATGGTTTATACATACAGCGAACTCACCACTTGCTATTCCAACCTTGTGTTTTGGCTCTGGATGTTTGTTTATGCATCATATGACGTCCTTACACAAGGGCGCATGCACTGTTGTCCTGCTGTACTATTTTTGTGTGTTTGTTTGTGGCATAAACATCCCACTTTACCTTGAAACCCTTAGAGCTCAGTGCTTCTGCTCAGGTTGTGACTGAAAGGCTTTACTCATGTGTCTCCGAGTCCGCACGCATGCTAAGAGGAATTCAGAACGACCACAGAGCGACTGTTGTGGTCAGCAACCTCTGACCGTTCTAGCACTTTGGTTGACCTCTCACAGATTCTGGGTGTGCCTTATTTTAGTTTGCATTTCCTGTGTGTTGGTACATCGTAAACATGAATTTGGGTGCTAATGGCCTTGATGTATTAAACATTGGTGACTTATTGTGTTGATTAAAGAGGTCATGCATTAAAATGATGCTGGTATTCAGCAAAAACATCGCTGTGTACCACGTTATCATGCACCTTTATTATAGCTGCTGAAAAATGAAGTGCCGTTATGAAACGTCATTTATTCTGTGTTCATTATTTTGCAAAAAGAAAATGTATATTGTCTGTGTTCTTAATTTTGCACATGAAAATGTATGATAACATTCAGTTATTAAAAAATATAATAATAATAAAATCGAGAGAATTCTGCACTGACTACACACACACATACACAAAATGGAAACCCTAGACTTCTTTTGTTTTTATATAAAGCTAATTATAATTACTGTAGACTAACCCTAACATAAAACATGCATTTGACAATCAAAAATAATTAATAAATTAACTAAATGTTCTATTAAATATTGACATTCTTCTGTCAAACATATCAGTATAATGAACTGTATTATTTTATTATTTGTTGTTAATCTACTTTGTGTGTGTGTATACGTGTATACATATTTTTAATTTCACATTAATGTATTTAAACAAAAAACAAATAAATGTATAATGTGTAAAATATAATATAGTAAATCCTGTGTAATGCTTAAATACTTCCAATATTGTTTTCTTTGAAGCACAGGATGCAAGACAATAAAATAAAATATTTAAATATTTAAATAAAAGAAATATTATAGATGTATAATTTGTAAGACATAATATAATATAATATAATATATAGTAATAACTTTTTAATATAAATTAAAGACTAACTAAAATTTAATAGTAATAATAATGATAATAATAATAATAATAATAACAAAAATAGCAATTCATTCTGGGAGCAAACATTTCATACTTTTTTATATAAATTAAAGAGTAGCTAATTTTTAACATTATAATAATAACAAAAAACAAATATAATACATAATGCATTTTGGGATCAAACATTTCAGTGCAAAGAAAATATAATATAATATAATATAATAATATATAAATTAAAGGGTAACTAACATTTCACATTATTAATAATAACACAAATATATCAATTAAATTACAGTGCATTTTGAGAGAGAACATTTCAGTGCAATATAATATAATATAATAAAATAAAATAAAATAAAATATAATATAATATAATATAATATAATATAATATAATATATGAACTCTCTTTATAAAAAAAGTAACTAATATTTAACATTAATAATAATAACAAATATAGCATTTCGCAAATAGCATATAGTGCATTTATGGAAGAAAACATTTCAGTGCACGAAAATCTAATCTAATCTAATCTAATCTAATATAATATAATATGAACTCTCTTTATAACTAATATTTAACATTAATAATAATATATAAATATAGCAATTAAATTACAGTGCATTTATGGATGAGAACATTTCAGTGCAAGAAAATATAATATAATATAATATAATATAATATAAAAGAAAGAGTACCTGAAATTTAATGATAATACAAATTATAACAAAAAAATTACATTGCATGCTGGAAGTGAACATTTCAGTGCACCAGATGTCATAGCATTTACTAGGGAAAAGACTGAGACACACCCTCTTTATACTACCTTTATATGTATGTTATGTTTTCCATAGCAAGAGGATGTGGTATACAGCATGTGAGTCTATAACACATACAGCATTTCTAAGCGTCTAGATTAAAAGAGCCAGTGAGGGGAGAGGAGATTGGGGGAATCCTTTTGCTCAAGGCCTCCAATCCTATTTCGCGATGTTTAACATTAAAGTGGAGCGGTGACAGATATCTGCTTGAGGCGTGCACAGCACCTGTCATCACCTGCTTAGTTTCTATCACTGATAGAAAAAGAGGCGCAATGAATTCTAACAAGGTTCCTGTACTCATTCAGATTTCCCTTTTGATCATTTTAATCAGACTAGGTGGTCTCCTTCTGTCTTCTCTTTAGTGTTCAGTCCCTTTCCTGTGATTTTCTGTATGTGAGAATGCAAGAGAGGCTGGATCTAGTGGCGTGGAGTTTTTATGGGAGAGCTATTTTGATAGAGTTGATAGAGTAGAAGGCCAAACAGTCTACTAGTGTTTAAAATACTTTCTTGTGGGGAGTTAATTGCACCCAGCTGTGTGTAAACAACTTTACACTCGACCCATTTGACAGAGCAAGTCACATGATAATCTGTCATCCCAGATGGGTGTCTCTCATGCTTTCTCTGTTTTCCATTTTAATGTTTTATTGGCATAACTGTTTTACACAAAATATAATAGACCGACGGAAATAAACAGACTAGATAGATAGATAGATTGAGGTATCATATCTGTAGCACAAACTTTATGCCAAAGTTTAATACATAAATATGAACAATAGTGCTGTTTGCTTTAGAAAATGAAAAATAATAATATAGAGAGAAAATATATAAATACATCAATAGTAAATATATTTTTTAGTTACTCTTTGAGCAGGTTACGTCGTTACGCCAGTAGGTGGCGACAGGTCTTAATGAGTGAGTCATTGAATCCGATTCGTTCAATCACTGCTTTATTCATGAACGAAACTCTCTACGAGTCACTCATTGAATCATTCATTCAAGCGATTCGTAAACCCTGATTCATTCGGGAACGAATCAGATGAGTGAGTGAATCATTCTTTTAAACGATTCAGAAACGCCAATCCATGAACAAGTTAGCGTTTCATTGAATCACTGAATCGTTTGCTCAACCGATTCACCGAACGCTGATTCAGGAACCGAACACCACCACCCTGTTGTTCGGACACTTGCTTCGATTCTTCTGTGGCTTTGTTTGGATCTGTTCGCGTTGGAGCAGCAAAAACAAACAAAACAACTGTCAATATTGTTCCTAAAATGTAAGTTGCGGAATAACAACTTTTTGTTTATTGTCCTGTTGTATAAAAACAACAATACACGCACAGCTGTGCTGTTTTTTCATCGAATATCAACACGTTGGCACTCGGCATCCGATTCCCAGCCATGTTGATATTCGGAAACAGATTATATCACTACAGAATCATTGCTCCCTTGCTAGATGGCTCATTTTGACACATTTTTCTCTGCGTAGGAAGATGTTTTATGTCTGTGACTGTGCATCCATAGACAGTGTAATATTTTCTATTCATATCGGCTGTTTATTATATTGGTGAGACACTATTGAGTGCGTGACGTGCGGTGACACGTGTGTGTTTGTGATGTGATGCGTCTGTTGGTGTTGACAGCCGTAGTGAGCACGGTGTAGGAAGATGATGTGAAAAACACACGACAGCTCTCATTACAAACATCCCCCTTTCAAACGTCTATCCCATCATGCCTGTGCTGTCAGCTGGTTACCATAGCGAATGGCACAGACCCGCACACAGGTGTAAGACGCTTCAACATTATTTTCGAGACACAAAAACACATTTCCATGCATGTTTACAGGTGTTTAGAGAAGTAAAGCTTGTTTTAGAAATGCATAAGCATAACAGAGTCCATATATAGCCATGTTTGTGTTTCTGTTGTATGTTTATGTATCATCTCGTGGCCTGTAATTGCTTAGATAAGCTTTGTTAAACAGACAGGATGTCAGCACATCTAACTGTCCGCCTGTGACTGAATGATGAGCCGTGTCACTCTTTGTAATCAGTCTCCAGGTCATTGTATGTAACTACAGAGAGGTGATGAATGTCTGACCCTGCTGATGCCCCGGAGACCATCCGTTTGATCCTCGGCAGGGTGGACGCTAAGACCAATAGAAGAGGAGAACGTGTTCTCTTCATCTCTCAGATCAGTAATCAATAGATAAGGTCAGGTCAGGCTTATAAGTGCCTGGTGTGGTCAGACGAAGTTCTTCTTCTCCCACACGTTCTTCTCCAGTAGATCAAAGTTAAATCCATCCAGATTAAGACCTTGGAGTTTAATCATCTGCCAAGTGCTTATGTCCACTATAGTTCAGTGCATCAGCAAATTGTGTTTCTAAATGTTTATGCTGGTGATTTTAAATTAGGCTGTTGAAGTATGCTTGTTTAATGCTTTAGTTTTTACTTTAATTTAGCTAAAAGTTAGTGAGCTGTCTATCTAGGCTGCCTTTTGAGGTGTCATTGGCATGCTCTCAGTGAGAAAGCTGTTCTAAAAGATGGACAACATAATTATGCTGCCAAAATCCAATACAGCGTTTCATCCATCCTTCAAGTAGAAGGCTACTTAGAATGTATTAAAGCCAGTGAAAAATCAAACTTTATATGGAGAGGTTTACACTACCACTTAAGGTTGCATTTATTTGATCAAAAATACAGTAATATTATGTTCTATTTTAATATGTTTTAAAATGTGATTTATTCTTGTGATTATTTGAATTTTCATTACTCATTATTCAAGTTTTCAGTGTCACATGGTTTAGAAATCATTCTAATATGCTGATTTGGTGCTCTAGTGCTTTTTTATTATTATCTTATTAAGTTGAAAACAGTTGTGCTGCTTAATAGGTTTTGTGGAAATTATTATATTTTTCCCCTAACCTAAGAAATGTGTTTTATGTATTTTTGTAATTATTAAGAGTAAAACAATGTTAGTTTAGCAACATTACCAACTCTAATGCAAACATTTTAGCCTTCAATAATAATAAATATTGATTAAAATAGTTCAGTCTAGTCACATTTTCTTGGTTAAATAAACATTACTCAAACTACCAGAAAAAAAAAAAAAATATATATATATATATATAATATATATATTTATATTAACAATGTAATCAATATTCTGTTTATTAAAGTATGACTCTCATCAAGTTAGTGTTTTAAGCATTTTCAAATTTATTTCAAAATAATAACTCAAGGCAGTAAGGATTTAAACAATTTATTTTATTTGTTAACTTATATTCAACTATTCTTTTTAATAGTTAACTTGTACCTATTTTTTTTCATCAAAAGGTTCATCAAAGCTTGGGAAGTATTGGTTACAAACACGGAAATTTACTTGAGCTGATTACTCACCAAAAACTTGCACAGATCATGTTTTCATGCCATTTTAAGTCTTATTTTGACATAACAACATGGTTACATCTAAGTGTGAGAATTGTTTACTTACTTTTTAAAATTAGTCTTCCCGTCAACACCGTTATATCGTTCATTCAAACTGATTCTAAATGCGAAACACGCACAAACACAATATCACAATGGAGGCATAGTCTCCTCTCACATGACTTTCCCCCATTCATTCTCAATTACACCCCACCAAACTAACCGCAAGCTTTACTCCGTCTGTTAAAACTCAATGGGCTCAGGGGAGGTGAGAGAGACGCAGACTCCTGCTGTAACCTTACCTGACGGTGTTGCTGATGGACAATGTTTCTTTAGAAAAACGAGTGATTTCTACGCTTTTAAAAGTCATATTTTGTAATACTGACATTTGTACTATGAGATTTTTTTCTCATACATTATTTTGAAGAGACACTGCCTCCCTTGCCTTCTTGGTATGGGATGAGAAGCTTATTGTATTGCATAATAATTTGATGTTTTCACTGTAGTTTTCCATTCATAATGTATCTGGTTATCACGAAAACACGTGTCACGTGCTGGGTGCTCGCTGCTGCGTCAGCCACCACATGGTAGAAGCGTGTCAAAATAAAAATGTCATTCCAGTCTTTTTTGAAAATGTTTGAATGTAACTGAAGTTGTTTTGTTGTCATCGTAAATATTCACTTTCCCATGGCCACGAAGGGGAAACTGAGATTGCGAGTTACATTTAGCCACAGCGTGCAGTGTTTTTTTTTTTTCAACACACAACAACCAAAATCAAATCTCTAGAAGCTTGTGAACAGTTTTGCTAATTCACAAGCCGACAAACGTAATTGTTAAACTAAACAAAATGCAAAACTGTCAGAAACACACAGCAATGTGATTGCTATTGAGTGATAGACAGAGGATTTAGTCAGTGACATTATTAATAGATTTACTGTCTAGCATCTTCATCACCTCAGCCTGCTTCCCTTCCTGTTTTTACACTTAGAAAAGGTGAATTTATTACATTGTTGAGTTTTCTCTCTGAGCTATGATGTGAGTTGCTATTGCAAGAATGCAACATTTTTCAGTCACGACAGAAAATCAAAACACTTACTAGCAGAAAGGCAGCGTGATCCTCCTAATATGATGTCTAAACAAAACAGTTACCCAGAATGCAGCATGTTCAGATGTCAGTGTCACATTCTCTGACTATATAGTATGTGTTATGTGTTTTTGTACTTGCACAAGTACTACACTGTTAGCTTAGCAACATTAGCAACTCTAGTTCAAACATTTCAGCTTGTAATACTAAAATTAATTAAAACTAATATTAGTTAAATATAACAAAAACTTCTCTATTAGGTCTATGGAAAATGTATGTGTGTTTGTGTATGTAATTTTATACTTAGACTATCATGCTGTTAGCATAACATTGGCAGATTTGTGTGGCTGATGGAGTTAATTGGGACTCTGCCTCAGAAAGTATATTTATTCTCAGAAAAAAGGTACAAAAGCTATTACTGGGGTGGTATCTTTTCAAAAGGTACCATTAGAGTACTAAAATGTACACTTTAGGTACTAATACATATTTTTTATCATAGTTATACACACTCAAATGTGTATCTTTTGAAAAGGGCTCTCCCCCAATAACACGTTTTGGCTTACTTGCCACAGAAGTGATGTAAGCACATCAAGTGGTCCAAAGTAAAGAACATTTGTGACTTGCTGGTCAGGGAGGCAGCATGCATTGTGGGATAGCAGTAGTCAATTACTGGCGAGAACTAATGTTGGAAGTAACCACAGCACTCCACACTCAACTGGCCTTTAACACAGACATCACAAGCACAAACATACACTTGTGTTCTTTCTATACGCTCGCTTGTGTATCGTTTAGTCATTGTTTGTCCTTCAAGTAGAGATTAAGTCTGCGGTAGGCCTGAGGGATTCATACTGTTCCCTTGTGTTGGGTTTTCCGATTAAGCTTTGCTTACATGGAGAGCAGCTTGTTAAAATCTAAATTCAGCTTCTGCTCGGATCGTTTGGCAGCACTGCATATACAAAATCTGTTTAACACATTCACACGCACAGACATAGAAACTTTCCTCGTGGGCTGATGTATTAGCTGAGCGTGCCTGCGCTCGTGTGAGGTTTCCCGTGTTGATGATGTATGTAACAACAAATTGCTCCAGCATTAATCAAAGCGATTTTCTGTAATCACATTGTACTGAGAAATAGCTGCTTGTTATGAAACAGACTGCAGGTAGACGTGAAAGATCTGACGAGGTCTAATTAACGCCAAGTTGAGCCGCCCCAGACTTGGTCGAGCGTGTTCATATGTCTGTGATCTCTCATAAGGAGGCCACACACGCCCAATAACGCTCAGAGGGCTCATGGGAGAATCAATGACATCAGTGCATTTCCTGTGCCCTCGGGGTACGGTGCGGTTATTGATTGCTCGTGTCTGGTTTTAATTATCCTCCAGTGGAAATGAAAGGAGAGGGGAATCAGCCGTCCCTGCCAATCAATCTGATTGAGACACTTCAAACAATATAGGCCCATCGACCAATCAGATTGCAGGATGCTCACGTTTTGGTTTGACCTTTGTTTTTTTTTTTACACAGTAGAGGATGTTGTGAGTGTGTGTGTTCTAAAGCAAGCATATCTGTTACTATCGCAAGCGTTAAAGGAATAGTTCACCCAAAAATGAAAATTCTGTCATTTACTCACCCTCAAGTCCTAACCTGTATGAGTTTCTTTTTATCTGTTGAACAAAAAAGAAGATATTATGAAGACATCAGTTGTAGGTAAATGATAACAGAATTGTCATTTTTGAGTGAGGTATTCCTTTAAACTTTTGGTGGTGAAAGGGGGATCACATTTTGGCAGTATTTGGCCAATGAGGCAAATTCATGTGACCAAATTTGAAAATGTTGTCAATCTGTGTGGTAAAATCTTTTGTGAAATCATAATTGGGAGTATATCTGTTAAAATGTACAAATTTGGACGATGTTAAATGTGACAGTGCCTTAACATGACTTGCAGATGATAAGCAAATTGTGTGATTTATCTGCACTATTGTACAACTATTTTTTGTCTAGTAGTGTGAGCATTGTGTTAACACTGAAACACAGGCTTAGTGCACTGAATGTATCCAGATGGTGTATTAAAAACAACATTTTGAATGTTGGACACTTTATGCATTCAACAGTCGTAGCTTTTAGTTCATAGTAGAAGTGTAGAGGTGAAATATGCTAATAAGGCTAACTGGAAAATGTTGAATGCATAATGTGTTGTACGAGTACACTGTGTATAGTATATCATTTGAGACATCCAATCTGTGTCAGCAAGTTTTCTGTACAGCGAGAAACCACATGGAATCCAGTGTGGTTTTAAATCTGTTTAAATCTGCTTTTCAGTTTGAATGTTAAAGGGATACTTCACCCACAAATGAAAATTCTGTCATTAATTACTTACCCTCATGTCATTCCAAAGCTGTAAGACCTTCGTTCATCTTCGGAATACAAATTAAGATATTTTTGATGAAATCCGAGAGCTTTCTGACCCTGCATAGACTGCCACACAACTGACATGTTCAAGGCCCAGAAAGGTAGTAAGAACATCGTTAAAGGAACCGTATGTAAGAAATTTACATTTACAGAAATTTACAGAAAGTTAATCATAAAATGGCCCTGACATGTCACTAGACATTAAGAAATCATGTTCATTTCAAATACTTATATCACTGACAACAGTGGTCTGGCCAGGATATTGTCATTTAAAAGTGAAAGTTGCAGCCCTCAACTGATGTTGATGTTGTCATGTTGTGTTTTGGTCTGAGGCGCCACCCTCCAGCTATCTACCAATCACGAAGTCAGTAGAGTTACAGCTGCAGCTACGAACCGTTCGGATAAAACATGTATAAAGTTACGAAACCTAAAAGACCTCGTTATGAATCCGAAGTACGTTGTGACAAAGTCCGAAATAAAACAAGGATTTGTATAGGAGATGCCTTTGACAGATGGAGACGGCTGAAAACGGAGAAGAATTTTAAGACAGATGCCAACGTTGCTAATTTTCTCATGGACAGGTAAGATTCATCTATGTTCCGTACACAGTGGATTTTCCACGGTCACCCGTGCTAAATGCGTTCATAAAAAGCTTTATATCGCACCACTAGCACGGTATGAAAACAATATATGTTCCGACTGAAATGTGGTATTACAGTACATCTTTACGAAATATTTGGCTAATCGCCTTTAGTAAATTTTTGCGACACATAATTACTTCGCAAAACATCTCTTGTGAAGCATAAACATAAGTAACAGAAGAAAAAAAAACTTATTGTGTAGGACTCGTCACTTGCCATTGGAAGCTCCTTGTAGCAGCCTACGTTCCTGTGGAATCCTGCAGCTTAGTTGGCAACCTCGAGTCAGGGGGGAGGGGGAGGGGATACGCCGTTCTACAGTATTTTGAAAGTGATTGCAGTACCAGTTTTGGCCACAATCCTACATACGGTTCCTTTAAAATAGTCCATGTGACATCAGTGCTTCAACCATAATGAACATAAAAACAATGACTTTATTCGACAATTTCTTTTCTTCCATGTCAGTCTTCGATGTGGATTTTTTCTGGGATTTCATCAAAAATATCGTACTTTGTGTTATGAAGATGAACAAAGGTCTTAAGGGGGTTTGGAACGGCATGAGGGTGAGAAATAATGACAGAATTTTCATTTTTGGGTGAACTATCCCTTTCAGATCTGATTGTTATGTAGATTTTTACAGCATGCTTGCTGTGTCATACAAATATTATCTTTGTATTAATATTCAACTACACTCTTTTCAGTTTCAGTCACCTTTTTTTAGGGGTTCAAGCATGTAGCGCTGAAACCCTATTGTAATTATAAAAATGGTCATGGATCAGCATTTTCCATGTAAAATTGATCGTGTAGACCAAACCATGAGTCGTAGAGACTTGAAACTTGGAGGGAAGGGGTGCTAGAGCAAACAAAAGTACAAAATCAGTCATAACTCCTAAACCTCATGTTGTTGCAATCCTTGGCTCATGGCGGACAAAACGCATGCCTCAGATTCGATTGTGAGCCTGCGAAATTTTCAGGTATTTTACATTTTTTTGAAAAACCTACTTTTGCAAACTAGTCCTTGGTTTTTCACCCAGTCAGAACCAAACCAATGCAGAAAGTTTCTTTGGAAAGTCAATATGAATGATTATCAAAAAAAAGTGTGACTCAGTGTTGCAAAGGGATGCCAAAACGTTCAAAAAGGGGCAGGTCCACTTTTAGTTAAATGCCTATAACTCCTGAACAGAATAAGATATATTTGCCAAACTCAGAACACTTATGTAAAAGCTTAATCTGAGGTCACAGAAAAAAATTGTGGAGCTTGGCCACTTGGTGGTGCTATTAGAGGGAAATAAACATAAAAATGGCTGTAACTGTGCAACCATTTGTCCTATCAACATCAAAATCGGTGTCCACAGTCTTGGTCCGAAGTGCCACAAGTGTCTACAAAGACATTTGTGTATCTCAAAAAACATGGCCGCCATTGACCGACGAGCGGCCGATTGGAACGAAACTTGGAGGGCCTGTTTGACTCACGGCCCCAAAGGTCTGGGAGAAATTTGAAAGAAATCGGCCATTGAGGGGCGATATTGCATTTTTTCAAGGACGTAAATGATTGTACGTCACACGGTATTTCGCACATACGCACAATATTCATATCATACGATAGAACTCCTCAATTCTGGACAGTTTTGCCTCTAGAACCACTGCTGTCAATCAAACCATTTGTTAAATGATTGAGAAGATGTAAAAAAGCTACTTTTGCGAACTAGTCCTATTTTTTTTCTCTCAATCTGGAAAAAAAATGCAGTACAATTCTCTGGATTCTCTAGACCAATAATGATTAAAAAAAAGTTGAAATTTACCCTTTGGGAAGCTGTAACGGGGTCGTTTAGAAAAGGGGCATGCCCAAATTTACCCAAAATCTTATAAAGCCTAAAGAAAAACTCAAATCTTCACGAAAACTGCGACCGGTGATTCTAAACAAGCATGCAAAGTATTAAGGGGATTGGACCTCAGCTGGCACTATAACAGTAATGAACACTAAAAAGCATCATACTTCTATGGTACGGTAACCAGACGTACCACTTCCCAGGGACACAGCACAGGATTTCTAATTTGCCTAAAATAACCAGATGTTGGCTGTTTGCGCTGCACCATTTGATTATTGTATGATTTCAAAGTACCGCAAGAGTGATTAGAAAGCATGGACCCGTTTACTCTGCTCTCTATAGCTCTCGCGGTACTTTGATGTCGTACAATGATCAATCGGAGCAGCGCAAACAATTAGGTTATTTTAGGCAATTTAGAAATCCTGTGCTGAACGTGTCCCCGGGAAGTGGCATATTTTGGTCACCCTATGGTAAATTACCTGGTTTTGCCAAAAATGCTTTTTTTAATCATGTGATGTCGGTGGGTACAGCCTTGCTAAATAATATGTAATGTGTTTTACCATATACGCTTAAATGCATTAAGCGCTTGAACCCCAGTAATCACTGCTTGCAGCTATATTTATAAATTGTAATAATATTTTACTATATAATTACTGCTTTGGTGAGCATGAGAGTCTACCTTTACATAAAAAGTAGTGTATCTAGCTTTTTTGTGTAAAATAATGCACAGCGATTTAGCGTGATTTGTCAGCGTGAGATATTTTAAGTTTGTTTTCTTTGTGACAGCGTGTCTAGAGAGCAATTGTCGGTGCTCAGTTGGAGTTTATTTGAGCGTCTCTTTCTCTCTTTCGTTCTCCACGTCTATTCATATCGTCCTCTTCAGTAACCCTCCCTCATGCGCTTCCAACTACTCAAGATTTCAGAGTGTGTAGCCATGCCAATTAGTTCTGCGCTGCTGTGTGTGCGCGTGCATGCATGTGTCTGTGTGGCAGGTTGGGTAACACTGATATACTGTATGCAGTGCAGCACCCCGGTGCTCTCCACACACAGGATGAGTCATACACTCACAGCAAAGGCAGGGCTTTCCCTCGCTCTGAGCCGATGCTCAGATTTCATTCCAGTTTGTTACAATATTGCACTTTTATCTCAATCCTTCTGTCTCACCGGAATTATCAACGTGAGGCGTTCATCCAGCCACATCACAGTCGCACTCTCGCAGGCCATGACCTCTGATAAAAGCGGAGGGAATTAACATTTGACATAGTTGATGCTCAATATATGGAGGAAATACTCTGCATAGCTGCCTAATCTGTTGAGGATCGGCCTTGTTTTGCAGCTCCATCTAATGTTGTTAACTAACTCGATTTGAACCTTCTCGGTTGTTCCTTTGAGATGTTCGGCTGCACAACAGACACATTAGCAATGAATAAATGCTAAAATGCTTGATATATGAGAGTAAGTGAGCAGCTCATCTGGTATGTGTGGAGTAAAAGCAGCCAGTTAGGATGAAACAGGGTTTTCGCTTATCGTTTGATTGACAGTCTCTCGGGTTGAGTGCAAATGATGTTTGATGTGTCTGTGCTTAAGTACTTGCTTTGTATGCTTGATGTGTAAAGAATGTATTGGGTTCAGTGTAAGTTCAGATCTAATGGTGGCGCCTGTCAGTTACCAGAAAATATTTTAATATTTTGACTTATCATGTAATTGATAAGAACAAACCAAAATCACACTTACAGTAATGGGGCAGGGCAATGATGTTTGGGAAATAAGTTAATACTTTTATTCAGCAATGCATTAAAATGTTAAGAAATTTCAGGGGAGACTTTTTTGATATTACATTTTAACTTTCCGTTTATCAAAGATTCCTGAAAAAAACAGAGACGATTATTTCCATAATGTGTGTATACACTGCTGTTCAAAAGTTTGTTTTGTCTCTTAGGCTCATCAAGGCTACATTTTATTTGGTCAAAAATGCAGAAAAAAAATATTGTGAAATATTATTACAATTTAAAATAATGGTTTTCTATTTAAATATATATTTTAAAATATAATTTAATCCCTTAATGCAATGCTGAATTTTCAGTGTCATATGACCCTTCAGAAATAATTCTAATATGCTGATTTATTATTATTATTATCAGTGCTTGAAACAGCACTGCTTAATATTTATTTGGAACCTGTGATTCTTTTTACAGGATTCTTTGATTAATAAAGAGTTAAAAAGAACAGCATATATTCAAAATAGAAATCCTTTCTAACAGTATAAGTTTTTACTCTCACTTTTTATTAATTTAACACATCCTTGCTGAATAAAAGTATTCATTTCTTTCAAAAAAAAAATTAAAAAAAAAAAAATTATTTACTGACCCCAGTTTTTGTAGTTTATAAACTGTAGTTTATATTGTTACAAAAGATTTATATGTTGAATAAATGCTGTTCTTTTTTTTATCTTTTTATTCAAAAAAAATATTATGCAGCAAAACTGTTTCCTACATTGATAATAAATCAGATTTTTAGATTTATTTCTGAAGGATGACACTGAACATTGGAGTAATAATGCTGAAAATTCAGCTTTGCATCACAGAAATAAATTATATTTTAACATATATTAAAAATAGAACACTGTTTTTTTTGTTTGTAATAATATTTTACAATATTGCATTTTTTACTTTGTTTTTGATCAAATAAATTTAGCTGTGATGAGCATAAGAAACTTAAAAAGCATAAAAAAGTGTAAAGTGCCATGTGATCTGACATCCCCCGCACCCTTCCCCCAACTTGTTTATTTATGAATTAATAATTAATGATATTTGCGTCATGAGTTATTGATTAATACATAGAATATAGTGAGGGATGAGTTTGAATGTTTTTTATTTATTTATTTTTTTTATGTTGGGTTGAGTTATAGTAAACACAAAATATTCCTTTAAAGGGTCCCGATAACTTTGGTTCCCTCTCATCATCTCACCCGCTCTCAACCGTTGTCCCCTGAATTAGGTTCAGAAGTTTTCTCATGCTCCTCTGTCTAATGTTGTTTCTGTAGACCATTGGAATGTCTATTTATGGAACACTGTGTGTGTGTGTTTTCTGTGATTGGTTCGGTCATGTTGTGAGTCATATCGTGGGTCGTGGCCTTTGTCCTCCTCATGTCTGTCTGGGGTGAGTCTCTTTATCAGTCTAGACATCAGTGCTATTGACTGCTCATTTTCTAGCTATGAACTTCAGCTGCAACTGTTTTCAGGCATTAGCGTGTGTGAAACAGAGAGAAAGAATCTAAAAGTATTACGTTGCCTTGATTGAACTATAAATCATATTTTGAAACTAATTCTCAGAGCGTGAACACACAGTGTGCTTTCTGTTTATTTTTGAATTGGAGAATAAATGACATTTTTAGCAATGATTTACTAGAGAATGAATGATGTTTTTCTGCCATCACTGTATGATTATGCTGTGATGCTGTGAATCCATAGTTTGTGAATTAAAATGAATAAAAATAGAGCTAAATCTGATAAAACCTCTTCATTTATGGACATTCGTGGACATCCTCAGTTGGACATCAGATATAAACAAAATATATATTTTAGGGCTGTCATAGTTCTTGTTTTAACTTATTAAATATTATTATATTAATTATGTTTAATGCAATACTTTTAACAATTTGAAGTAAGAATATTCATAATTATTTTATCGACAGCTGTATTTTTTTGTATTTTTCTTAAGATTTTATGGCCTTAGTTTAAAAAAAAAAAAAAAATTAATAGAAGAACATAAAAAATAATAGAAATAAAATAGGAATAATAGAAATAAAAATAAAACCAACCTGTTGATAATAATAATAATATAAATAAAGCAACAAATCTCTCCTTATTTTTTCACGTTCATTTAGGAATAGTTTGTATTAATCTACATTACCAGTCAAACGTTTTTGGACAGCAAGATTTTTAATGTTTTTTAAAGAAGTCGCTTCTGCTGAAATAACAGAATTCTAATATATATATGCTTTAAAATAGTTCGAAAGTGATGAAAAAGATGTTTATAATGTTACAACAGATTTCTATTTCAGCTAAATGCTGTTCTTCTGAACTTTTTATTCATCAAAAGACTTCATCAAAAATCTACTCAGCTGTTTTCAACATTATAGTAATAATACATGTTTTTTGAGCAGCAAATCAGAATATTAACATGATTGATCTGAAGGATCATGTGACTGGAGTAATGATGCTAAAAATTCAGCTTTGAAATCACAGGAATGAATCAAATTTTTATAATACATTCAAATAGAAAAGTTATTTTAAATAGTAAAAATATTTCACAATTTTACTGTTTTGCTGTACTTTGGATAAAACAAATACAGGCTTGGTGAGCAGAAGAGACTTCTTTAAACACTAAAAATCTTACTGTCCAAAAACTTTTGATTGGTAGTGCAGAGTAAGTGGATGTTTTTATTTCACATTTTTTATTAGAAAGGATTCTTTATCGTACTTGTGTGGTTCTTGCCAAAAAAAGTGTGGAAACCCATGATCTGTGGTATTTCCCCATTTAGATATTAAGGTAAATACTGTGTGTGTGTGTGTGTGTGTGTGTGTGTGCGTGTGTGCAACATTTTAAGGTCCTGTAGAGATCGTGAGAAACAGGAGAGTCCCATAGCAATCTTGGCATGAGCATGGTTTACTCAAACTCTGCTGTATCAGCTCTCACATCAACTTTGTCCAGAAATAACTCATAAAATCTGCTGTATGTGGTTTTGTTAGTAGTTGCACTGATGTCTTTTTACTGAGCTGTACTGATTGATCTTTTCATCTCTTTTGCAGTATGTGGAGAGGCGTCAATGTGAACTGTGCTGACGGCTCAGGGTACACACCTCTGCACCACGCGTCTCTGAACGGACACAGGTGACACTCATATTCTCCAATTCATTTTCAGCCTCTTGAAGAGTGAATAGCTGAATTAAGACGCTAAATCAAATGAATAAGCTTTGCATACTTTCACACCCGAACATCTCAGACAGTCACTCCCTCCTAACATGGTGTTATTGAATTAAACAGGGAAAGCGCTAGACGCCAGGATTACTTAGACATTTATAGAGGTGTAATCCAGCTCACGTACATAAAAATCAGAAGACTGTGATGTCACATTAGGGTGGGATTTATGAAATGGGGGTGGGGTCAGATTAGTGTGAGGTGGGTGGAGTTATATTCGACTAATGAGGGGTTTATGGGATGAGGCGGTGTCAGATTAGTCTGATTTTTTTTTTAAAGCAGGATGGAATTAGATTAGCTCAGGGTTTTTGGTGGTTTAAACGTTTGCTGTAAGAATAAGGCCAGAGTAGGAGAGGGATTTTATGTAACTTGAATTATGTATTATGATAAGAGCACAATTACAGCAGGCACTGTGCCTGCAAAAAGCTTCAAGAAGTTAAATAGTACCATAGAAGATTTATGGAATTTTTGGTTTTTAAGAATGAAACGCACCCCCACACAATCACATGAAATCTTTCTTATTTGTTTTTTTCTCAGGGATGTGGTGTTGAAGTTGTTGCAGTTTGAAGCCTCCACTAATGTGGCAGACAGTAAGGGCTGTTTTCCTCTGCATCTGGCCGCATGGAGAGGTGACGTGGACATTGTCCAGATACTGATCCACCACGGGCCGTCCCATAGCAGAGTTAATGAGCAGGTACACACACACACACCCTTAGAGCAAATGTACTGTTTGTAAGCTCACCCCTCAATCTTAGCATAACATTTGCGTGACGTGAATTTAGCCAATAAAAAGAAAAAAAGATGTTTGTTTTCTTAATCTTTATTTAGAATCTGAAAATTCTTAAAGGGATAGTTCAACCAAAAACTAAATTTCTGTCATTAGTTACTCGTTGAACATGTTGTTCTAAACCTGTAAGACCTTTGTTCATTTTCAGAACACATTAAAATATTTTTGATGAAATCCGAGAGCTTTCTGACCCTTCATAGATAGCAATGCAACTGACACGTTCAAGGCCCAGAAAAGTAGTAATGACATTGTTAAAATAGTCCATGACCATGTGACATCTGTAGTTCAACTTTAATTTTTTGAAGCTATGAGAATACTTTTTATGTGCAAGTAGTAATTTGGTAACACTTTACCATGAGCTCCTGTTAGTTAAAGTCACCATGAAAACAAAAAGACTTTGGGACTATGCTGACTGTCCAATAACCAGGCTTTTGGCACCCTTGCTGGGAGTTTGATAGATAGGCGATCTGACCAATCATAACGCCAAATCCATTTTGTTCGACAAACAAACCAGATAGGAAAGTTGACAGATTAATGTCAGTAGAGTCAAACTTGAAAATGGTGTACTGACATCATTCCGCTGTTGAGACAACATACCATCTGATCTTCATTCATGTGTATTTCATGCTATAACTAGCAAAAAGTGATTGATTCACATATGAATCACTTGAACTGAGGCGCTACAGCGATCTGTCACTTTAATGAGCCCCAAAAATGATATTTATTGTTTGAATTAATTAAAAAAATTACAAAATTTGAAAGCGGAAGCTTTGTTTCATACCAAAAGTAAACTGCTCTGTCTGGTCTGTTGGCATATTATCAGTGTCCTCTTTGCTCTGCAATGATGTGTGGCATGAGAACGCAATGGCCTCAGTTCAAGCGACATAAACCATTAATTTCTTCCTCTTTACTACTAGTTATAGGATGAAATAAACATGAATGAACATTAGAGTTATGTTGTCTCAACTGCAGAAAGACGACAGTATACCATAGTCCTCTGACGTTAATCTAACGCTCCTGTTTGGGTTGTTTGTCAGCTGAATGGCAGATTCAGCATTATGATTGGTCAGATCGCCTGTCAGTCAAACTCCCAGCAAAGAGTGAAATCCCGCCCTACATTCCAGAAACTGTTTTACTCGGACATAAGTCACAGTAGGGAAGTAAAGACTGTTGCAACTACTGTTTTATGCAGACTTTAATGTTAGTTAATCCATTAACTAACGTTAACTAACAAGCTAGTTAAGGTAAGATTTGTTTGGGCCTTAGATGGACTTGTTTCAATGGGTGAACTGAAATTTCCTGTAAGTGTTTGACAGCTAGTTGGTTGCTGAGGAATTCTGTGTAGAAAATGTTATTTTTTTGTTAGGATTTGTTTAAAAATTGACAAAATTTGAAAGCGGAGACCTTGTTTCTTACCAAAAGTAACCTGCTCTGTCTGTTGGTGCATTGTCAGTGTCCTCTTTGCTCTGCGATGTATTTTTCACTGAGTGATGATGTGTGGCTTGAGTATACAATCGTCTCAGTTCAAGTGGCATGTGAACCAGTCATCTCTTCCTCTTTACTACTAGTTATAGCATGAAATAAACATGAATGAACATTAGAGTTATGTTGTCTCAAGAAATTCTGTGTGGTTGTTAGGTGGTTGCTTACATGGCCATCCCCAAAGTGCTAAAAATATTCAGTTTTTTTAGGTATGACTTGGGTTTCATAAGTTAGTAGCATATTTTTATACAGACTTACAAAATGATACATCTGAAAAGTAATTGCACACTTTTCCTCAAAAAAAAAAAAAGATATCACCCATGTCCAAAATGGTGGAGAATGAAAATTTTAAATCTGAGCAATAACAAGCACTAGTATTGAGTGCTAATGAGCACTTTCCACTAGTCTGCTTCTAATAGTACACATTTACAAACACTTAAAACACCTGTGCCCGTGTATTCAACCAGGCACACATACACACTCTTACCAGGTTTTTGACAGTTTGAGGCCTGTTCCTCGCATCTCAGCGCATTGATGGGCTGATGCAGGGTTTGTTGAGCAGAATCAGAGCATGTCTGTGAAAGGCCTGTATTTACCTGCAGTTAAAATGCTGTCTCAGTGCAAGGAAAGAATGCCGCGCTCTCTCCTGCCATCTGCCTCACTCTTAATGACCGCACCAGCCGGAGAAACAATTACGTCCAATCTTCAGCCCTCCTCAACTCACTAAACCATCAGCTTGATGGATAGAACTTCACCGCCGGCGTGAGTGCGTTTCGTAGAGACAAAGACAGTGCACAGAATTCATTTACACTGTCAGTGGTCTGTTAATAATGATTAGGGCCTGTTTTTGAGTTTTCAGTTCATGAAAGGAAGTTGATTTGAATTGGCTCAAAATGAATTGGATTGCTTCTCAAGTCAGTTATGAATGCTGCATAATCCTGAATGTTAAAAATAGTTACTTTCACTCCATTTTACATCCATTTCTCTAAACGGGTATGTGCAGCACTTTATAAGCAATAAGCAATAGTGATGATACATAGACCTGGACACACACACAGCCGGTGGCACAGACTTTATGGCGTATATTACACTGCAGTGTGGGATGCTGAGCTCTTTATGACTTGGACATTACTCATATCCGAATATAATATTCATATATTTCTTGTCAAAGGGTATGCTATTATTTCCGCACTGCTATATAGAGGCTGCTTATAGCCCTATCATTTCAGGGTAGTGTTTTATAGTTTTAATGCTGACACAAACACACAGGGGTTATAAACCCTTCGATAAGGAATGTCAAGTTTTGGGAATTTGTGTGCTGTAGTGAAAGGGTCTAAGTATGAATTTTTGAGTCTTTGTGTTGTCCAGATTTGTAAATGCAATAAAAGCGGAGAGCTTCCATTTATCATTTTTTCACCTGAAAGGACATAAAATCAATCTGAACACTCAACGCATTTCTGCCACGTTCATATTGAAGATCCGCGTCAGACGTACCTGCAGGTGATTTGTCACTCAGCGATCTGCATCTTCACAGAAAGGAACATGACAGCCTGTGACAGGCCCATTTTACAGCATATAACCGTATATTAAGGAGAGTCTCTGCTAATTTACTTGAAGAGTACTTACTTACATCACTCAGCTAAGTGAACAGGATAGTTCACCCAAAAATGAAAGCTCTGTCAGCTTTTACTCACTGTCATGTCTTTCCAAGTGCATATTTGTCTTTTCAAACACACAAGGTGAATTTGTTTGCTAATAAATGGACAAGGCCGAGGTTGGTTTTGTTTAAACACATATAAAAAAAAGCTGTTGGTGTGTCCATTTGTAGATTGATGCTCAGTTTATTGACCTATTACACAGAGGCAAAAGCTGCTTGACTCTAATGAAATGGAATGAGAAAGCTCTCTGTTTGAGTGTGTGTGTTTACTTGGCTATGCTTTGGGGACAGATCTGTCCACAGAGGTGAGCCAAATCTGATGAAACCTTCCTTTGGGACATTCTGGGATGTCCTCTTTTGGAAATAAGTTAAATTAGGGCATGCTTATGCTGTAGCAGTCAGATTAGTTTTACATTAGAGCTATTATAGGTTGTACTGTTTAAAAGTTTGAGGTCACTACGATTTTTTCTTTTATGCTCGCTAAAGCTGCAATTTGATCAAAAATGAACACATATTAAAATGTTTTTAATTTGAACATATTGTTTTTTATTTGAATATATTTTAAAATGTAATTTTAATAATTATTATTATTATTTTCAGCAGCAGTTACTTCAGTCTTCAGTGTCACACAATCCTTCAGAAATCATTCTAATATGCTTATTTTCTGCTTAAGAAACATTTCTTATTATTATCAAAGTTGGAAACCATGCCACTTAATATTTCTGTGGAAAACATTTTTTTCAGCATTCTTTCATGAGTAGAAAGTTCGAAAGAACAGCATTTATTTGAAATAGAATTTTGTGTTACATTATAAATGTATTTTCTGACACTTTTTATCAGTTTACTATAGAAGCCTGTTTTCGCTACTGAATAAAAAATTAGAAAAGGTAATTGCAAGTTTTTATCTCACAATTGTGACTTTTTTTCTCCTCAGAATTGCATGATATAAACACAATTGCTAGTTATAAAGTCTAATTCTGAGGGGTAAAGAAGACTGATATGTTCTCAGAACTGCAAGTTTATATCTCACAATTCTATCTTAATTCACAATTGCATGTTATAAAGTCACAATTGTGAGATATAAACTCGCAATTCTGAGATAAAAGGTTTTTATCTTGCAAATCTGACTTTCTTAGAATATTTTTCTTGGAATATTTTTATATTGTAGTAATAGTATATAGTTTATATCATGCAATACTGACTTTACGACTCACAGCTCACAACTACTTTATACGACTTTATAACACGCAATTCCAGAATAATGGTCAACTGCAAGTTTATATCTCGTAATTCTGACTTAATTTCTAAGAATTGCAAGGTTTATATATCAGAATTGTACATTTCTAAGAATTGCAAGTTTAAATCTTGGAATTCTGAGGGGGGTTTTTCTCCTGGCAGTTGTAAATTTATATCATGCAATACTGACTTTACAACTTGCAGCTGTGACTATATCATGCAATTCTGAGAAAAAAAGGTCAATTGCAAGTTTATATCTCATAATTCTGACTTCATTTCTCAGAATTGCAAGTTTATATCTCAGAATTGTGAGTATATCTCAGAATTTTGACTTTCTCAGAAGTTTAAATCTTGGAATTTTGTGTTTTTTCATCAAAATTGTGAGTTTATATCATGCAATACTGACTTTACAACTTGCAACTGTGACTTTATATCATGCAATTCTGTGAAAAAAGGTCAACTGCAAGTTTATATCCCACAATTTTGACTTTATTTCTCAGAATTGTGAGTTTATATCTTGCAAATCTGACTTTCTCAAAATTGCAAGTTTAAATCTTGGAATTCTGAGTTTTTTTCATCACAATTGCAAGTTTATATCATGCAATACTGACTTTTTGCAACTTGCAACTGCGACTTTATGTCATGCAATTCTGAGTAAAAAACGTCAACTGCAAGTTTATAGCTTGTAATTCTGATTTCATTTCTCAGAATTACGGGTTTATGTCTGAGAATTGTGACTTTATATCTCGCAAATCTGACTTTCTCAAAATTGCAAGTTTAAATCTTGGAATTTTGAGTTTTTTTTATCACAATTGTGAGTTTATAACACGCAATACTGACTTTACAACTTGCAGCTGCAACTTTATATCATGTAGTTCTGAGAAAAAAGGTCAATTGCAAGTTTTTATCTCACAATTCTGACTTAATTTCTCAGAATTGCCAGTTTATGTCTTGCAAATCTGACTTTTTCAGAATTGCAAGTTTAAATCTTGAAGTTGTGAGTTTTTTTCTTGCAATTGCAAGTTTATATCACAATACTGTCATTAAAACTTGCAGCTGCGACTTTATATCATGCAGTTCTGAGAGAAAAGGTCAATTACAAGTTTATATTTCCCAATTCTGACTTCATTTCTCAGAATTGTGAGTTTAAATCTATTTGCATCTCAGAATTCTGAGAAAAAAAGTCAGAAGCGGCCTTCCATAATTTACTGCATCCTTGCTGAATAAAATTATTAAACAATTCTCATGACACCTACATTTTTGAACAGTAATGTAATATATTTAAAAATACTTTTGTGTTAAAATTCAGTAGGAAGTGTTTAAATAACTAACGTGTTTGTTTGAGCATATGGACATAGATCCTTAGTGGATGAGTCTTCTGTATGTGTTTAAGAGAGAGGGAGTGTGAGAAAATGGCTAGTTTTGTGCATTCCTCAGGAATGTTTTGTTTTCTGGTTGGGAGGACGAAAGGTTACACCGTTTTCTCTGACTCCAGCTCCTCTGAGCCCACAAGAGACAGCCCTCTGAATTCCTCTATTTCTCTCTCACACACACACAGCGTTAGCCAGATGTGTTTGTGAGTCCTGGTGTCAAATATGCAGTGTTAACACTCTAACCTAGTTCTCTTTAGCACAGGTCAGTAGTATGAGGTCACTTCCTGCGTTAGCAGAGCAAGCATATGTGAGAGAATAAGTTGAACCATGTGTTTTATAGTACGATGGTCAATTTAGCACCTAGTTTCCTGTGTTTGGATGGAATATAATGTGGATTACCACAAAAAAGTGATTTCTATTTTTCTCTTTTCTCTTTCAATGGAAGTTAGCATTTAAATACTCACTATTAGTAGTAAAGCCACGAGACATGATGTCATTTTGAGAAAATTGCTTACTAACTTTTTCTGTGTGAAGTTGTGTCCAGTTTTACTTTTCCAGTTTTAACTTTATTACAACGTATTGTCATAAGCACTAAAACCCTAAAATGACTGTAAAATTACTATTTGAACACCTTTATAGCTAAAATAATTCACAAGTTTTAACAGAAATGAATGTAAGAATTATAAGCTTTACATTTCTGCATAAATCATCATAATGAAAATTCTATATAAATGTAAGAAAAACCTCTTTTTTTATTTCATGGTATTATTTTTTAAAGAAAATTAGGGCTATCTTTTTTATATTTATTTAATTTAATTTTATGTCAATCAGCATTAAATGCTCTATTGAGCTTAACTTGTATTAAACCCAGAATATTCCTTTAATTCTACAGTATCGGCTCAAACACCGAATCCACTTAAACCGCACTGGATTGTACAGGATAGCCAAGATTAATGTGCTCCTCCACACCTCCTCTATCCTCCCGTGGGCCGTACTGTCTGTCTGTACATCTGCTTAAGTGCTCCACTAAGAGATGAGACTCGTGGGGTCTTCATCTGTGAACAAAGCACTTTTGTTTTATCTGTGTGTCTATTTTATACTTTAATTATGTGTTTTGTGTCGTTTAAAGTGCCGATCGCTCTAGATACGCCAATGCTATTATGTGTCATTTCACCGATTGAATGCGAATGCCGCTTCTTCTGTTGTTTTATCATGACAGCCCGTCTTGGATATTAACCAATAGGGCGTGAACAGTATGGAGTGGAAAAGCGGCCTGCTGTCTCTCTGGATATTGCACTGTCTGGCCGACATACAGATGCACGACGGAGGCTGCGCTCATAGATGCAGGAAATTACTCTGTGTGTGTGTTTTGTTTGGTGTTCAAGGCTGAAAAAAGGGAGATTAAAGGAAGAAAGGCCGGGCATAGAATATGAGAGAGCGATAGAGAGAGCGAGAGATATCTGTCTGCAGTATCAGGTCTGTTTCTTTGTGCTGCTTCAGGGACTGGGAGTCTCTTATCATCATTTTCAATCATGTCTGGCTAATTAAGGAACCCTTTTGCTTGAAATAAGTCATTGCAGTTAAAGCAGCCGCTCGCTGCAGTTCTCTTGTTTATTGACAGACCTGCACGAATGCTCCTTCTGTCGTCACACCACAGACATAACCGCACATTTTTCACTCGCTTGGGTTTGTTGGAGCACCCCTCTAAACACACACCCACTCACACACACATCCAGTTAAGAGAATGAGTGCAGTGTGCAATAGTGGCAATAGAGGGCGCTGTTGAGTTATCTTTATCTTATGGCCTGTTTGTGAATGCACTGTTCCAGTCTGTTAGATGATCTTCTCATTACCCTTGTAGGTTTACAGGTTTTAACAAACCGCTAACTCATCCCACACCACCTGGAGGGAGAGTTGTGCTATAACATTTCTAAACAATCAGACTTGGAAGTCCTGGAAGTTAATGAAAATGAAAAGACTTACAATAAAGGAGAGTCCTGAGCCATGTCTAGACATATCTGTTTTTATTTCTGTCACTAAAAACACTACTAACCCCCCACTAGTCGACCTTTAGTCGTTTATTTAAAGAGATAGTTCACCCAAAAATAAAAATTCTGTCATTAGTTTCTCACCCTCATGTCGTTCCAAACACAAGACTGTTGTTCATCTTCGGAACACAAATTAAGATTTTTTTTATGAAATCCGAGAGCTAGTAATTTGTCGTTATCAGTTTTAACCAGCTGTGTTTGATTTGTATTATCATTAAACAGCATTGAATTACATTTGTGCGATGGAGGGATGTGATCAGGCTGTGCTGCTGTGTGTTGTCTTGTGTGTAAAAACAGCCTGACAGTCGCCTTAGGCCAGTTGCAATGCATTATGGGACTTATTTAGGGCAGTAAGTGATTGACAGACAGTTGTCATGGTTATATGACATCTCATGTTTTGATAATGGATGCTTCAGAGAGAATTTCTGTTAGAGTAACATGCTGTCTCTCTCTCTTTTTCTGATGTAGAACCTTGAAAAGGAGACGGCGCTGCATTGTGCGGCTCAGTACGGTCACTCCGAGGTGGTCCGTGTTTTGCTTCAGGAGCTGACGGACCCTAGCATGAGGAACAGTCGAGGAGAAACGCCACTGGACCTGGCCGCCCTGTACGGCCGTTTGCAGGTGGTCCGAATGCTGCTGACCGCCCACCCCAACCTTATGAGCTGCAATATACGCAAGCACACACCTCTACATCTGGCTGCACGAAATGGCCATCACGCAACCGTTCGAGTGCTGTTGGAGGCCGACATGGACGTTAACACACAGGTCAGTTTGTGTGGGCAGGATATCTTGTTCATCTAGAAGTCCACACAACTTTTGCGCTAGCTATAAGTTGTCATGCTCAGTCGTGAGAGAGAGAGAGAGAGAGAGAGTGTGTGAATGGTTTAAGGGCTCATATGGATGAATAATTAATCTAGCTTTGAGAGTAAGTGAAACACAGTAGAGGAACACTCTGTTCTCAGTCCAGGGTTTCCTCAGGCAACCCTCGTGTGTGTTTACTTGGTTATACTTTAGGGACAAATTTTGTACCAAGAAGTGACCTAAATCGTACAAACCTTCCCTTTGGGAACATTTTTGGGAGAACTGCGGACATCCACAATTGAAAAAAACAATTCAGAACTAAAATTTGAATGGAAAAATAAATGAAAAATTACTTGTGAGGACGTTTGAATGTTAGGATTAGGCATAGAGAATAGTAAACAATATATTAGTATGAAAATGAATTCAGTGAATGAAAGGTCCTCATTAAAGGAACAGTTCACCCAAAGATGAAAATTTACTAACCCTCATACCATTCTAGGTATATATGACTTTCTTCTTGTAGATGAATACAGTCAGAGTTGTATTAAATAATGTGAATGTGAACGTGCTTAAAGTTAGTGGCAGATAGAGATTACAGTTTATAAAGTTTTAAATAAGGATATTTTTCTTACACAAATGCATCGATTCGCATCAGAAGGCCTTAACTCCCTGGAGCCATGCAGAGTACTTTTTATGATGAATGGATGCAGTTTTTTGGACTTCAAAATCTTAAACCCCATTCACTGCCATTCTAAAGCTTGAAAGAGCCAGGAAATTTTTTTTATATAAGTTTGATTGTATTCAAAATAAAAATTTATATACACCAAGGATGGCTTGAGGGTGAGTAAATTATGGGGTAATTTTCATTTTTGGGTGAACTATCCTTTAACTTTAAGGTTTGTGTTTGTTTTTGTTATATGGGATTTGGTTGCCAAACTACATATCTGTTTGTGTGGAAATTTTGAGAGTTTTTTTGTGTGTGCATATTTGTGTGTGATGTAGGGCTGAAACGATTAGTCAGCATTATCAACAACGTCAACACTGAAAAAAATGTCAACAATATCCTAGTTGGCAAATAGTTTTTTGATCCCATGTAACCTAATAGGCATAATATGTAAGTTTTCGCCGCTAGAGGGCGCATATATTCAAAACAAACAAAGAATCAAAGGTGTAGTTTGATGACGCTGTGTTTGTGTCTGGAATCATGGAAGTTGTAGTCTTCATCCCAATCCGTTGGGACTCGGGCAGAAATCATGTCAATGGATTGAGCCAATGTATTAAAGAATTATTAAGATCACTGTAGTATGAAGCATGGTGGGGATGAAAGTCCTGGAAGCGAAATGAGGACACTGGAGCAAATGTATTTGAATGTGTTGAAAGTGCTGTTATAATGCTACTATGTGCGTTCGTCACCTGCCTAATAAAATGCATAACATATTAAAGGAGAAGTCCACTTCAAGAACAAAATTTTACAGATAATGTACTCACTCCCCTGTCATCCAAGATATTTGTGTCTTTCTTTCTTCGGTCGTATAGAAATTATGTTTTTTGAGGAAGACATTTCAGGATTTTTCTCCATATAATGGACGATAAAACGATCCTAGCCAAGAAAGAAGGGTCTTATCTAGCGAAACGATTGGTTATTTTCATTAAAAAAAAAACTAATTTAAATACTTTTAATGTCAAACCCTCGTCTTGTCTTGCTCTCCCTGAACTCTGTGTATTCTGGTTCAGGACAGTTAGGGTATGTTGAAAAACTCCAATTGTATTTTCTCCCTCAACTTCAAAAATAATTTCAAAATAATCCTACATGCAGAAGTACCGACCCAGTCTTTGCAAAGTGAACATGCAAAGAAGATCAAACACCCTTAACCAAAAAAGGTAAAAAAAAAAAGTTGAGGGAGAACATAAGATGGGAATTTTTCGACATAGCCTAACTGTCATGAACCGGAAAAAAACAGAATTCAGGCAGCAAGACGAGCGCTTGACATTAAAAATAAATAAATTGCATTATTTTTATGATAGATAAGACCCTTCTTCCTCAGCTGGGATTGTTTACAACCTCATTTGGGATCGTTTGAAGCCGCATTTAAACTGCATTTTGGAAGTTCAAACTCGGGGTACCATAAAAGTCCACTATATGGAGAAAAATGCTGAAATATTTTCTTCAAAAAACATAATTTTTTTACGACTGAAGAAAGAAAGACATGAACATCTTGGATGACAAGTGGGTGAGTACATTATCTGTAAATTTTTGTTCTGGAAGTGAACTTCTCCTTCAAAGCGTCTTTGGGTATTCCATGTTTTCTACAAAATAAAACCAGAAAATTAAGGGTCTATGACATTATTGGCAGGCGATGCAATGACATGGTCCATTTACATTAGTTAAAATTGCTTATTTCTCTGGATTTAAACATTCAAACCAACTTTGGGATCATGTAAGTACACAAGTCAGCAAAATATATAACACTGTTCTAGTGGTTTTTGGATATTTTAACCAAAAAAATCATACATATTGTGCCTTTAAGGACCTGCAATGATACGGGTTGAGCACATGCGCAGTAGTGGACCACACTTAATTTGAATACAAGAAAAATGTTAAAAGTACAAGGTTTAGAGTAAATGTAATATATAGACTAAAATAAAGTTTAATCTGGCTCGCAGGCAAACACAATCAGGGTTGCCAGATATCAAGAAACGTAATCCCCCAATCAGAGCTTCACACAGCAAAATACGGAAAAATATCTGCTAAGTGTTTTACTTATTTTTCCCAACCTGGAAACCATGCGCACATGCTCTGTCTCTACTCTGAAAAGAAAAAAAAATCTGGTAAGCTTGTAGTTTAGCAACCTCTAGTTTGATATTCTGTTCACAGTAGAGTGTAATACATCAAGTCTGTGTTCATTCACAGGCCCGGGAGAAAGAGTGTGTGTATATTTGAATTACCTCCGTCTGTGCTGCCACATTTTACTATTAACAGTGAAACTGAGAGTTTAATTACTTTAAAAACAGTGATTCTATCAACTCATTGTTGAGAAAGATAATGTAGCTCTTAAATGGTGATGCTATTTTATTGATACAAATTTCAGAGCAGGGTTGTGCTTCAGAGAAGACAGCACATTAGCTTAGAACGCTTCTCATATTTAAATAATGTTTTTCTTAAATGTAAAGACTGTTTAATTTGGGTAATATAACCTACCAGCAATGTAAAGATTATTTTACTGAAACTGTGTTAATATGCCATTTTACAAAGGATTGATTTGGTTTTGTGGTGTACTAGAATAGGTTTTACTGTTTGTTTGTTTTTTTAAAATGTATGATTTTTTACATAGAAATTTTTTTTTACTGCTTTTAAAGGAATTGTATGTATCATAGTCTTAGTGTGAATGCCGTTATATTAGTGAGAAATCCTTACTAATATAGCTTCAAAGCTTTGTGTGTTTTCTTGTTATGTGGGATGTGTTTGTCTTATATGTCAGGCTATAAAGCTGTTTGTATGGAAACTGTCTTTTTAGGCAGTGTGTGTATGTGTGTGTGAAGGAACGCTGGAGGATTGTCTGCGTTTGAGTGGTTCTGTGTGTGAGAGAGAATGATCAGAGGAAGCTTTGATCTCAGAAAGCATGGATTCCCCATCCTCTGTCTTTCTCTCTGTCTCTAGCAGAGATACAGTATTATTTGAACATACATATTTCAAACCTCTATAGTTAGAATGCGGCAAAGTGTCCTAACCAGACACATTCCAAATGATCTGTCCACTTGAGAACAAATATGCTTATTTATATTTGATTTGCTATTATAAGCTGAATTTTGCACCAGTTAAATGCTTGTAAATGGAGTGACAAAACCAAAACAAAACAAAAAAACAATGGAATTTAGTTTCAAGAATGTTGTGGAACGGAATGTTGGATCACATCATCGCATCATCTTTTATGATGCGTATCTCTGTAGTCTTCCATTTTCTTTCCTTCTTTGAGAGACAATCTGTCAATTCTTAACTCACAAGAACATTCGGTCACAGTAGAACCTCAAGAAAGAGAGATGAAGGCAATCTGCTCTCTGCTTCTCAATTCCTGGAAGCGCAGTGAGAGTGAATCGATTTCCTCCTCCTGGTGACATCAATAGCTAATCACCATGGGAAACTCGACAGGAAGTGGTCCTCATCCAGAGCAGGGGGGTCCCACTTCCCGTCCCGTTGTGGGCGCACTGACCGCTCATCCCAAGCAGTACAGAATTCAGAGTTTAACATATCAAGAGAACAGTACGCTCTGCAGTCTTCACCATGTTCATTCAGGATTAAGTCTTCTTAGTCATTCTGGACCATTCAGTGATCTGGGCTGGAGTTTAACCTCAGGTTAAATGATGAATGTCTTACCTGCAACTATGTTTGGTCTTAGAGAGTGTGTTTTCCCTGAGTAAGTACTGAAGGTGTGACTTTATGTAAGCTTTACCTTTGTATCCTTTGATTCTCTGCATCTAAGGCACTACTTTGACCCTACATGGTCTAATATGGTACAAAAACAGTACCGTCTTTCCACATTTTTTTTCTGGCAGTGTAACAGCACTGATTACACACTTATCTTTTTACATAACCTCATGTAGGTGTTTGCCTCAGTTTGTTGTTTTCAACTTCCAGGAACTGTCAGACTTGCACGTTTACAGGATGCATTCTTGTGTTTAACCCTTGAGCGACCTTTTGGACATTTTTGTTCTTTTCATTTTTTTTTTTTTTTTTAATCATTTTTCCTGTGTTATTGCCAGCTTAATAAATCTATTTTGCGCTAGGTACAAAAAATAGTTCCTCTCAGGACCTTAAGGACAAAAATATCCCCACTGAAACCCATTAATAACTATGCTATTTTTAATCACAGTGCCATTTAACTGCAAAATGATGCAATTTTTGTTAATAGACTTTAATTCTGTTGGCAAGGCTTCAAAATTGCATTTTTTTTATTTTACCAGATGGTGCCATTTTTTTTTTCAGGTTTGGCCTATATAGCAAATACTCACTTTATTCCTGTTTTCTGCTTCTACATATTATAGAGCCATTTGGATAAATAATGCAGCTATAATTGTGTGGGTGTGTTGGTATGGATGTCAGAGTGTGGTTTGTATGTGTGTCATAAAATTACATTGTGTGTTTGTGCGTGTGTAATATTTGAGAGAGAATAACTCTACTGCAAGTCAAAAATCCAACCACTGTGTGCACCAGCAGAGTTTTGCTGGCATCTAATGGGGAAAATTTGGTACCGCGTCTGGACAAAATCTTACTGAAAGCTAATTTTTTGAGATATCAACCTCAAATTTGGAGCACAACTTGTTTAGGTTAATGACTTTGATTTTCTAGCAAATTTAGAGTTTAACATGTTTCATAAAATGTCTATTTTATATAAAATATTGTTCATAAAGCATTTTCATAAACTTCATTTGGTTTCACTTTTTAAACATTTTCTACTTCATCAATAATCTGCTCTGGGTCTTCTTTAAAATGAGACGAAACAAGTCTGTGCTCTCAAGCTTCAAATTTTTGTGACAGTTTTTTGACATGAACATTTTTGTCCACTAAGGACCTATGTGTACATTTTTTTTGACGCACAAGGGTTAAGAACATTATTACCGGCTGCATCTGAATGGAACAGAAATGTTGAAATGTTTTTATCCTTCTAAGACCATACATACAGAATGAGTTTTTGCTTTTTAAAACATTCATGCAGGGTGGTTTAAAATTCCAACACATTGTTTTCTATGAGTGTAAACACAACAGTGACGGCATAAGGCACCTGTCAATGGGACAGTGCTATGACATAGAACGCCTCTAAATTTAAAGGGAAAGTTCACCCAAAAATGAAAATTCTGTCATTAATTGCCCACCCTCATGTCGTTCCAAACCCATAGACCTTCGTTCATCTTCAAAACATGAATTAAGATATTTTTGATGAAATCCAAGAGCTTTCTGCCCCTGCATCAAGACCCAGAAAGGTAGTAAGGACATCGTTAAAATAGTTCATGTAAGATCACTGGTTCAAACAGTGTGTTTTGTTTCCTTTGCACACAAAGGGCCAGTTTTACTTACAGCTTGCACCAGTACAAACCATCTTTTGACATTTAAATCATACTGTCACGCTATACTAAAGACGTGTAGTGAAGAATTAGCGCTGAAATGGACACAGTTATTTTTGCGCCTGACCTTATTGAATATGCATTTGAAAAAATTTCCCTTTCAGAAGCAGAATTTATGGGAGGAGAGTATTCAAATGAATCACACGACGCGTTTTTACTAACATTTGCTCTTGTCAAATTACTGGCATTTGCAACATTTTTTAACACCCCCCAAAAAGCATGTATTTAACTGTTTTGTGCTTAAAATGGCTGCAATTATTGTTGCTAGAGGAAGCACTGCAGAGAACAGAGAGCGCGTGGTAGAAGGGAGAGGATTTTTTCCACATGTATTAATTTATTTGGAATGCCAGATGAACACATTATACAAACACATTGTTTGCCAAGACATTTGCTCCAGGAAATAAAAGACGACTTGGAACCCTTCAACTTCATCCAATACCAGGTCTATCAAAACTTCTAGCAAACCTTCATTTTTTGGCCTCCGGTGTTTTTCAACGTACTGTGGCTTCTTTATTTCTTTATTTGCGACTATGCTAATTTGTGTTGCGCTTGGTATATTGTGTTGGTTGATATGTAAATGAGATGTTGGAACTGTGTTCTTTAATTTGCGCATTGTTAGTAAATCACCCACAGAAATTTCACCTCCCATCGGCACTGTTTTAGAATTGCACTCTCACGCTAATTGGCCCTGTTTAGTAAAACTCGGCCAAAAAGTATTCTCGTAGTAACATGGACTATTTGAACTATGTCCTTAAGAACTTTCTGTACCTAGAACGTGCTAGTCAGAAAGCTCTCGGATTTCATCAAAAATATCTTCATTTGTGTTTTGAAGATGAACGAAGGTCTTATGGGTTTGGGACGACTTGAGGGCAGGTAATTAATGGCAGCATTTTTATTTTTGGGTGAACTATCCCTTTAATTTCCATTAAATTCTATTACGTTTGCTCTAAATCCTTAATTTACTTAATGATGTTTCAAACTTCAAACTCATCATTTCCACTTTTCCATTCTTAAAGGAGAAGTCCACTTCCAAAATGAAGATTCACATATAATATACTCACGCTCTTGTCATTAAAGATGTTCATGTCTTTCTTTCTTCAGTCGTAAAGAAATAATTTTTTTAAGAAACCATTTCAGGATTTTTCTCCATATAATGGACTGATATGGTGCCCCGATTTTGAACTTCCAAAATGCAGTTTAAATGCGGCCTCAAACGATCCCAAATGCGGTTGTAAATGATCCCAGCCAAGGAAGAAGGGTCTTATCTAGCGAAACGATCTGTTATTTTCATTTAAAAAATACAATTTAAATACTTTTTAATCTCAAACACTCGTCTTGTCTTGCGAGTACATTATATGTGAATCTTTGTTTTGAAAGTGGACTTCTCCTTTAAAGTGCTTTAAGGTAAATTCGCAAACACACTGAATCCATTGATTTCAGGGGATGTATAATGGAAAATAGTATGCAGGATGTGAAAGCAAAACTCCATCTTGCAAAAAATGTAGTAGGACTCTTTGGTGAAAACCAATGAGAACTTCCCAAAAGTGGTTCCAGCTCAGAAATTTGCTGTGTTCTCATTTACTTTCAAATTGAAAATTGATCTTGATATACACTGGAGTCTTGCACATTAACTACCTGCCAAAAATAAGAGCTTTTTCTAGTGTGTAAGCACCCACAATGCTATTGGCAAGAAATATTGAAACTGTACATGTGTACATTGATTACAAAAAGGAATGCAGGAATGCTTGCCCGCTAATGTTACAAAAACATAAACTTAGCATGGTCTATCTAGACTCTGGAGAGTTTCTGTTGTCTATGAGCCAGATTAATGCTGTGGCCCCATTGCCAGACAAAAACAGTGTCTCAGACTTTTGCACTGAGGTAGTTTTGCTCTCCCAGACTGCCTCGCAGAAGGTAAGTGCTATTTTTGCAGAAATACGACATGTGCAGGATTAAGTATCACAGTAGTAAGTCCCTGTAGTTCTTGTTTAACGTATATTGCATCATCACACAGATCCAATAGTTCAGGGAGAAGACCAAGCGCCGGCGCTGTACTCAAGTCTCTGGACTAATGAAGGCCGATGGGGGCCGATTTGATTGGGTATCGCGTACGGTCTCCCGGTGGCCTATTAAAATGACCACGCTCAACCGTGCAAGAAGCTCTCTCGCGATCTGTCTCGACTGCCGTTCGGTCTCATTTGCCCGTTTCTTTCCCTCTTTCAAGCTCGCGTCAGTCAGCCTCATAAATTCACAGCGCTATTGCCGTTAATTGTAGTACACTGAATAAATGTTTCCAGAGCTAAATTGGGTGTAGTTAAGTACTTCACAGTGAGCCTGATATAAAATACCCTGCCAGTCGCCCCAGTAGACGGCTGATAGACTGCGAGGGCAGCAGTAGTAAAGATGCCGTAGTGTATAACTGCCATTTACTTCTTTATGTGAGGTATTAAACTTAAAATATTGACTTAAAATCTTTCTCTCTCTAGACAGAGAAAGGTAGCGCTCTCCACGAAGCCGCTCTCTTCGGAAAGATGGATGTAGTTCAGCTACTGCTCGACTCAGGTAGGTCTTTCAGAAGTGCATGAATGTGTGGGGTAAGGATGAGGATGTTGCATGGCCGTGGTTTGTTTAAATTACTTGCGTAACCTGTGACCTAACAGCTTCCCTGTCAGTTGCAGCTGTGGAACAGGAATTGGAGATTAGGGAACTTCCTGTCATAGGGAAAGGGCGGTGTGATTGTTCTGTCGTGGGTTTATTGTTATGGAAAGTTTTATTCTGGGAAAAATGTTTAGTTTTGTGTTATTTTCGTGTTTTTTCAGGGTTTATGGTCAGCCCTGATTCTTCTATTATATAATTTCTATTATACAATTTTTGAAAATCTGTTCAACTGTGTGTGTGTGTGTGTGTGTGTGTATACATGTATAAGGGTCAAAGACATTAAGATGTCCATATCAAAAGAAATTTACAAAAGTGATTTTATGTCCATTGAAAACACATTAAATGTAAGTAAAATGTCTACTTTTAAGGTTTCAGATAAGTTTTGGGAGAATAAAATGTCAATATTTGGTTGAAATAATATTACATTGTCATTCAGTGTAACACAGTATTTCTAAAAATTCAAACAACATGCTTATTCTGACTTGTAGATATTTAAATATATAAAAGAATAAGGGAGCATATTCATTTTTATTTAAATTATTTTTTATTTAAATGAGAAAAAATTCTTACTGACAAATAGGAAAAATCTAGGATAGAAGCAAATTTTTAAAATGTAGAATTGCAATTAGTATTTGGGGTGAAAGTAATTTGTCTTTTAATATGCCAATAAATTGATTTTTGTTGTAAATATGCCTGACAAGATTGGTACACTATTGACATTTTAGTGGGTGTCTTCTGTAAATTAGGGAAAAATGTATGAGATTTATTTTTTGCTTAGAAAAACAAAAAACAAAAAAGGAATTAAATTAAACAGAAAACTTTATATATATATATATATATATATATATATATATATATTACAATTTAAAGCAGTATTACACTTATTGTTTTATGCTTATACACTTTATAAAGATTTATTGTTAAACAAAAATACAATCAAAATTAAACAGAAATTTTAAATGTGCAAAAATACAATAAAATATTCATTATAGATAAAGTGACTCAAATTTAATTTCAGTCAATACTGAATGTTCTGATTTAAATTAAAATATTTAAATATGATTAAAAATGTTCTAGTAAATTAAAATGAAAAAATGGGATTAAATTAAACAAAACTTTTAATATATATATATTTTTTTTACAATTTAAAGCAGTATTACACTTATTGTTTTTATGCTTAAATCCTTTATATATATATATATATAAATAATTTATAAGGATAATTGTTTAAGCAAAAACAGAAGAAAATTAAACAAATTTTAAATGTGAAACTGTTAAATTAAAATATTTTAAATAAGATTTAAATATATCAAATATTAAATTTATATATAATATAAATCACTTAGTCTTTTCAGATAAAGTGTCTTGTGTCATTATAGGATGATTTTGAAGAATTTTGTGGTGTTGTATTATCAATAATAAAAAAAATACATTATAAACATTAACATATAAACTAAAATTTAAAAAGTAATGAAAAAAACTGTCATTATACCAAATTTGCAAGATGCAATTTAAAAACATTTCACAACTTTTCTGTCTGATTAAGGGTAATCTAAAAATGATAATCAAAATATTTTTTTCCTCAGGGATTGATGCCAACATCAGAGATTGCCAAGGAAGAACTGCTCTAGACATTCTAAGAGAACATCCCTCTCAGAAATCACAACAAATTGCTTCTCTCATTCACGGTAAAGCATTTCCCAGACACGCATACATTTAAACTTTCTTAAAGCACTTAAAACGCACGCAAGCACACTCACACACACGTGCACGAGCTGATGAGGGAGCGTGTTCTTGCTGGAAATCAGAAGGCGGATGCTTGCAGATTGATAAAATTTGTTTCAGGAAGTTTGTGTTAGATTGAGAACAATGGTCGTTTGGTGTGTATGAGAAATCCATGTTCCCTCACATTCTTAAAAGAAAAAACAACTACAAATGCTTACAATACAATTCCTTCTTGATGAGATATATATGGGGTTATTACTACATTTACTGTAGGTATTTTCAGAATTCTAACATTATTATAACATCTTTGTCTTCTTTCTACATGCACTGATTCAACTAAACTCATTCTTTCCAGCAGACTTTATCATACAGCACAAAAGACACTGGGTGTTCAACAAATCCAATGTTCCATCTCTGCTTTCAAAAACACACCCTCATAAAAGAATATGATATGGTTATCTGGTTTTGAAATTAAATTCAGTTCAGCTCCCTTGTTTCCATCCACGTCGTGCCCAGGGTTATACATTTCTGAGGGTTGTGAAATGCAGTCTTGGGAGTTAAGGACTTCTGTTACTGCTCGAAAATGTCTCTTTTTGACACATGTGAAGTCTAAATCACCCATCATCCTACAAGACAGAGGCAACATTACAGTTCTCCTCCCTGCCTCTGTGTGGTCAACGAACCAGAATCCCCAGCGTGAAAGGAATCTCAAACTCAAGCTTGCTGTGGTTTTATAATCTGCAGTCTTCGACGGGACTCAGAAACTATTGTTGTTTACAAGTTTACCATGTGGCTTGTGCAGCCTATAGTTGTTTAGAGCTACAATTACGGACGCCACAATTTTGGTTTTCACCAGCCTAAAGTGCTTTTCTTTAACCCTGTAAAACCTGACATATGAAATAGTGGTCAGAAAAATCATTTTTTTAAAAAATGAAACAACAGCAACATAAAAGAGGTTTTTGTTGAGTAACATATTTGATACATCAGACTTTTATGACCTGTTAAGTATAATATAGGAGAACATGGAGCTTATACTTAAGGATGGGAAAAAAACGCCTTAGTTTTATTCAACAATATGAGCCAAAATATGCAGTTGCTAATATTTATACTGCTGAAAAGTAATCCTGGTAACTTGTAATGTAAATAAATTAGATATTTTTAATGGGATAGCAAGCTACTTACATAAAATGTACATAAATATTAGTAAATATTAGTTCTCGCACTATATCCCCCAATAATACACTACCTGTCAAAAGTTTTTGAACAGTAAGTCTCTTCTGCTCACCAAGCCTGCATTTATTTGATTCAAAATACAGCAAAAGCAGTAAATGTGAAATAGTTTTACTGTTTAAAATAACTGCTGTCTATTTGAATATATTTTAAAATGTAATTTATTTCTGTGATCAAAGCAAGAGACTTCTTTAAACACATTAAAAATCTTACTGTTCAAAAACTTTTGACAGCTTAGTAAGATGATTCTTATAATGCAATGCAATATACAGTGCATATGATTAAGAAATTTACAAACAAATGTTTCTCAAAAGCCTGATGTATCATGTTTAATACTCACATTTTTTATTTTTCTAAAAATTATGTATGGATAATCCAATAAACCAAAGTTGCTTCAGTCCAGCAAGTGTCCATCTTGAAATATTACTGAACAAATAAAAGCAATTCTTACAATTTTACATTTCAAAAATCAGTAAAGATTTCACATTAAAGATCCAGCATAAATTTTTTTTGATAATCCACCCCCATGTCATCCAAGATGTTCATGTCTTTCTTTCTTCAGTTTAAAAGAAGTTAAGGTTTTTGAGGAAAACATTCCAGGATTTTTCTCCATGTAGTGGACTTCAATGGGGACCAACGGGTTGAAGGTTCAGAGGGCTCTACACCATCCCAGCCGAGGTGTAAAGTATCTAGTGATAAAAATAAAAATTTCTATACTTTTTAACCACAAATGTTGGGCTTGCACTAGCTCGACCTCACACATTACGTAGTCACATTGGATAGGTCAAGGGTGACGTAGGCAGAAGTACCGACCCATTGTTTACAAAGCGAACGTGCAAAGAAAGTCAAACGCCCTTTACAAAAAAACGGAGGAAGTTAAAGTTCGAGTAGAAAATGAGATGTTTTTTTGTGTCCTACTCTACCTTATTGAACTGAAGTACACAGACGAAGAGCTAACCACGCGTGACTTTTCCAACGTGATCACGTAATGCGTGAAGTTCTAGTCGCGCATCGCAGAGCTAGTGCAAGATGAGCATTTGTGGTCAAAAAGTATATACATTTTTTTGGAAAATTACTGATCGTTTTGCTAGATGAGAAAGTTTTTTCTCGGCTGGGATTGTGTAAAGCCCTTTGAAGCTGCATTAAAACTACATTTTGGACTTTCAACCTGTTGTCTCCCATTGTAGTCTACTATATGGAGAATAATCGTGGAATGTTTTCCTCAAAACCCTCAAAAAAGAAAGACAGACATGTAAACTTCAATGACATGGGGGTGAGTAAATTTTCAGGAAATTTTAATTCTGAAAGTGAACTAATTCTTAAAAAAAGGCAAGAGGCATATAATAGATGGTTTGTCATCAAAGTTTGATCTTAAATTAGAAATTAGTGGTCTTAGAAATTTGCGTATCAGATATAATACAGTAGGCTTTACATGGTTAAACTAAGCACAGTGGCGCATTATTAATGTATTTTTTGTGTTCCCTATCTCTCTAGATTATATGATGTCGGATTGTGACAAAGGGATTTTTCATGAAGATTTAGCCCGTCAGCGTCCAATACCGACACCACGCACATCAATACCTTCACCTGTGCCCTCCCCTTCTCTACGACATAAAAGTACGTGTGGATATATTTTTGCATGGTCATAGCAGTTAAAACTAAGTTCTTAAAGAAGAAGTCCACTTTCAGAACGATTTACAGATAATGTACTCAACGCCTTGTCATCCAAGATGTTCATGTCTTTCTTCAGTCGTAAAGAAATTGTTTTTTGAGGAAAACATTTCAGGATTTTTCTCCATTTAATGGACTGCTATGGTGCCCCGAGTTTGAACTTCCGAAATGCAGTTTAAATGCAGCTTCAAACAATCCCAAATGTGGTTGGAAGAAGGGTCTTATCTAGTGAAACGATCGTTATTTTCATAAAAATAATACAATTTTTATACTTTTTAAACTCAAACGCTCGTCTTCTCTTGCTCTCCGTGAACTCTCTGTATTGTGGCTCAAGACAGTTCACTTTGCAAAGACTTGGTCGGTACTTCTGCAGCGATGTAGGAGGATTTTGAAATGATTTTTGAAGTTGAGGGAGAAAATACGATCAGAGTTCAGGGAGAGCAAGACAAGACGAGCGATTGAGATTAAAAGGTATTTAAATTGTATTTTTTTTTTTAATGAAAATAACCGATCGTTTCGCTAGATAAGACCTTCTTCCTCGGCTGGGATCGTTCACAACCGCATTTGGGATTGTTTGAAGCCGCATTTAAACTGCATTTTGGAAGTTCAAACTCGGGGCACCATATCAGTCCATTATATGGAGAAAAATCCTGAAATGTTTTCCTCAAAAAACACAATTTCTTTACGACTGACAGGAACATCTTGGATGACAAGGGGGTGAGTACATTATATGTAAACTGCTGTTCTGGAAGTGGACTTCTCCTTTACTACAACAAATAAGTTATTTTAACACTTTAATGTAATTGTTAATTTACAAAAGTAAACGTACTCGTCCAAATGCTCATTCTCTCAAAGAGAATGACTGCTGGGATGTTTTTGTGTATTTTAGTGTGTAGTACGACACCCAGTGGAGAAGTGATAGTAATACAGCACATTGTCTGCTGCTTTGTCTTCCTCTGGCAAAGATGTGCACACATAAATCACCTAATCCATTCATTATCATGTTCTTAATGTAAAAATAAATCTTCCGTTTTTTCATAACAGGAAAACAAATAATGATATAAATGAGTGTTTGATTAGAGGATGTTGTGTGTGAAGAAAGTGCAGTCAGCAGCGCCCCTAGTGGTCAGATGTTGCAGTGCAGCTCAGTCTCATTTGATTCCTTTGTGGTCTGAATCCTGCTGGATGTGCGTCTTTTATTCCAGCTGGGGCAGCATTTTGGTAATGATCACAGGTGAATCTGAGTCTGCCAGCCACAAAATGACTGTTAGTACACATCAGCACACTGACGCATTGCCAGAAAACAAGCGTTTGCCCCAGATTAAATATTGAAAAACAAACAAGAGAGAATAAAAAAAAAATAAGATGTAGAATTTTCATGTGCTTTTGGTATGATACAGTTTTTTAAAATATATTGTGCTAGTTTGACTTGACAGAAACAGTACATCAATGTATGAGGATAATATATAAAAAGTATACATATAGATGTTATAATGTATCATTTAAATTGAAGTAGTAAGAATGAGAATTTACCTATTAGGAATAAGATTAAATGATTCAAGTCTTCATACTGTGGAAGGCTGAGATGTATTATGCTGCTATCCATTAATAAGGAGAAATTTCTTTCATTCTTTCAGCTCTTCTTGAATGTTTTACCATAAACTCATTATTCTTTCATTTAAATTCATAGTCTTCCCCCCCCACCCTCTCTCTGTCTTTCGCTTCCCTTTGTAGATGACGCAGTAACAGGGGAGTTGTCCAAGTTGCTGAATGAAATAAAGATCTGCCGTGATAAGGATTGTTCCTTTGAGGAGCTGTGTCAGACCATTTCTTCACACTCTCAATCCATGGAGAGTTTCGGCAGTGGGCGGCTGTCTGACGAGGACCGGAACGGCACTCTCACTCGAATAAACAAGGTGTGCGTTAAGTAAAAAATACAATGCACTAAATGGCTTTTTTGCTGACTTTGAACAGTTTTTATGCAGTTAAGGAAAAGTTTGATCATATTAGGCCCCTTTAAAATATCAAAAAAAGTTTTGTTTTCTAAGAAATTATATTAGTTGATTAAGAGGTTCTAATAATGAGCATGTAACTGTTGATGTAGTAGCTCTGTATTGCCAGCAGAGGGCAGAACTAAACACTACATGCATTGCTGGGTATCCCTTCAATTTATGTAATCTCATAAATACATATTTATAGCACTAAAACAGCCCTTGATTTAATCACTGACGTTATTTAACACAAACAGAATCACATTGCTGGCTTAGGGAGTGAATTGAACCTTATGTAAGGAGCAGAGCGCTTTAGGGAAGTGTGTAATGGAATGGTCATTTGCTGAAGGTGTGTCATTATGGTTTAGCTGTCACAGTGACCACTGGATCACGGTTTACTCCACTGCGTTTGTTAGATCAATGCAATTAAATGTGGAGTCGGGTCAATCAATCGAAGTCTGCAGAGCCCAGATAAACAAGCAAAGACACGCACGCACACAAACACTCTTCCGAGGCGTTCCGGTCGATTCCAGTCACGTCAAAACCTACTAAGACTTCACTGAAGGGATTGGAGTTGTTTGCAAAGACTATAAAAGAGTTCTGGGAACATTTACTGGCCATACGTTTTACCCACCAGTCACAAAAACAGTATTTTTTAGTTAAAACGGCATCTGTGTCTAATTATCAATGACATGTTTTTGTCAATATCAAATGAATTATTTAGTAATTATAACTAGAATTATAAAATAAATACATCATATTTAGGGCCCTATAATTTCCGAAATGTGGAAAACATGGAAATAATTTTGGAATCTGGTCAAAATAATGTAATTTAAGGACTAACATGGATTGACACAAAATTTGCCAATTTTGGATGAATACATTGAAAGTAGGTCAGTACATTTAAATAAAAACAGGATATGGACTAGTATGCGTGAATATTAAGCTGCAAAACTACTATTTAATGATGTTTTATGAATTTTTAGAACTGCTTCGAAAGTCACTTCATGAGCATTTTACCCTTTCTTTTGAGAGAAAGTATCGCCTTATCATATACAAGGAGAAACTTGAAGGTCTTTGTAGCAATCTGCCAAAATAAAAGTTTGGTTTAACTTGAAAAAAATTATGACAGAAATATATTACTTAATGTAATGATTACATTACTAATAATGATCGTACTGATGCTAATACAAATATCAAAACATTATTTTTAAAGGATTTTTTTTACCAGAAAAAAATATTTACCTGAATTTATTTACCCAAAAACAAATACAAAACACAGTATTTCTGGGGTTTTTTATTTATTTATTTTTTTAAATAAAATCAATTAATGAGACATGCTTTGGATTATTAAAATTTAAGGAAACCATTACAAAGGAATCCAGAAAATTCATGGAAAACCAAAGATTTGGTAAAAATAAAATGAATTTTAGAAGAAATAAAATGTATTTCATAAAACCTTAAAAATGTAATTTTTGGTAAACTTTAAATAAATTGTTGTCAAATTGTGTAAGTTTCAATTAATCAGACATGCTTTTTGACTATTTAGATTTTTTTTATTTAACCATTAAAAAAATAAAAATGCAAATGGAAAAAAAAATGAAATCCAGAAAAAAAATGAATTTGGGAAAAACAGATTTCATAAGGGCCTTACTTGAATATGGTCAAATATTAGATTTTTATGGCTCAACACAAGGAATGTGTTTGTAGATGGAGTTACAGAAAAAAGTCACATTTTCAGCAAAAGAATCAGACAGAATGGGTCACTAAAAGTCAGACTACTGTTCTCACATATTTAAACCATGAATCATGGTACAGTTCCTCGAAAAACACTGTCCAAAGTCACAGACAAGCAAAGCAAGGGTTCATATTGGACTATAAAGTGAAACAGAAAGACGCTCTTCAAAAGTAAATTCACTTTTGTATAGTACAATTCTTATCTACTTAAATAGGAAAGTCCAAAACATTTTGTCTAGGTCATGCTTTAATTCTTTAATTCTGACAAAAGTGCCTTTTTTTACTGAAATTTAAAATTCAAAACGAGCTTTAAAAGGACTAATCCAAGCTCTAAGAAAAATTGTCAGAGATGGAAAGTGGAAAGTAGTAAAGCAGTTCGTTCACCACAGTGAAGCCTCTTCTCCATTGACATCCGTTAAAAGAACTACATGTGGTCTCCTTCCTGTGTACATCAGCGTTATGGTTGCCATGCAAATTTTTAAGGCTTGCCTTAAAGCATGTTTGAAAATGGTAATTGGCATTAGTTTCTCTTGGAGTTGTCAGTCTCCTCCCACTTATACGGTCTCTGTCTTATCTTAAGCTTGTGTTATGTTGGCATGAGTTGAGATCTGTATCTGTATCTCATCCTGCGTGTACTGCTCTTGACCGTATGTAACCGTATGTATCTCTCTCCATCCGGCTGTAGCGGCCCACTCCCCCGTTGCCACCAGCGATGGAAGAGGAGGAAAAGAGTTGCGGACCATCAGGCCTGTGGGAGGCGCTCACTCCCTGCAACGGCTGCAGAAACCTGGGCTTTTCTCAGGTACAACGAAACACTCACACTCACATTGTCTCTGTAATGCAGCGATGGACCCCTTAGTGCATAAAGTATTTGTAAAAGATAAAAATATATATATATATATATATATAATTCCAGCCTCAGCCCAATCAGAAGTACCAGTACTTACATAGAAACCTATACAAAGTAGCCAGAAAGAAATGCTAATTTTAAAGAAATACATATATATATATATACATATATGTGTGTGTGTGTGTGTGTGTGTGTGTGTAATAAAAATACACTCAATGAATAAAAAAAATATATATAAGACATTTTTATATATTAAAATACAAAAAAAAAATTATATGTATGTGTGTGTGTGTATATCAACATATATAATATGATATTTCATAGTAAAGTAATGTAATGTGTAATTTTTTACTTTTTTAATTGTTTATTTGTTATCTGTTTATTTATGTGCTTTGTGGTGCATTCTAATTTCTGTAGTTTTGTATGCATTTTATGCAGTTTCTGTAATTTGAATGCAAAAAGTACATAAAACAAACAAGTAATCTATTTACATATTCATATATTTATCTATATGAAAATATATATATACACACTGATATATATATATATATATATATATACACACACAGTGGTCTTGCAAGTATTCATACATTCTCATTTTCTTTGTGGGGTATAAATACTTTTGCAATACACTATATATTTATGTTGCATCATATATACTTTGTGATGCAACATAAATATATAGTGCGTCCTCTTGCTATTATTTCACTCACCATAGCTATTTAGCTATGTTTATTTTTATATTTTTAATTATTCTCACAACCAAATGTGAGATAAAATAGGTACACCTGTTGTATGAAGTGTCATGTTGCTATAGAAACTTGAGCCAACTAACCACAAAGGTCTTCAAAGACTTCCTAGGCATCTAAAAAAATGTTCTTTTTATCTTTAATTCTGATTGTGGTTGAAAAGATGGATAAGGGAATGCAAATAGTTGGATTGAGGGATTAGGAGGCTTTTATAATGCCAGAATGAGCGAGAGGGATTCCCGTCCCTCAGACAGGAAGTCTAATTATCCCACAGGAAGTGTAATCGTGTCACACGCTGATCCGCCCACCTGCGCCATGTGAGGAGACCTCCCGCTACCATGGAAACAGGCATAGTGAAGGTGCCAGCAGGCTGGGGGAGGGGAGACTCCAGCTCTAGGAAGAGTTGGGGTTCCTTGGACTGCGAGTCATACTTCTGCACCCGCAAACCAATCCTGAACTCCGTCACCGGCTCTCCTCCGCAGGGAGAGAGATGCACGCGGATTCCGAGGGGTTCTCGTAGTTGCTAGGAGACACAGAATTCATAAAGTGCAAGGCGTGGGATATCCACCCACTTCCCAATTGACAGATCTGAGTCTCCATCAAAACAGGTGCGTCACAGCACTGCGCAATAACATCCAGAGAAAACATCCAGAGAGAGAGAGAGACTGGCTATCAGCCTCTGCTTGCTCATTCAAGCTGTTTTCCAGCATTCCTCAGCCTCCTCTTTTTATTTTTCTATCCATTCTTGTTTTCTCCGTTCATCTTACGTCATATATTTGCGTATGTAAAATAAGGCCTGTGCGTTTGTGTTTGTTTGTTTGCACAGTTTTTTTCCGCCTCTATTCCCATTGCTGCAGTCAGCAAACATGCTTTTAATGTTTATGCCGAAAACGTCTTGTGATTCCAGATCAGAGTAAGCGCTCCCATCAGTAGCATCTGCTTTGCAATTTTTTTCTCTGCAGATGAAATTACTGTTTACAAACAAATACTCTACGCTGACGCTCCCACATTGTTTTGGCACCCCGGAAAAGAGCCCTTTTAGGTTGGGACTACAAAGTAATTCAAATTCAAATGTCCAAAAACTGCATACAGTACAGGTATATGTGCTATGGCATGTGTTGACTCTTTATGCATAGATATATATGATAATGCAACACTGATAAAATGATTGCATTCGTTTACCAGTCAATGGCTAAGTCTGATCAATGTAAAAAATTGCTATTTAGATGTAGGTTTGGACGATAAAACGATATTGTGAGACAGTTTTACTCGATAAAACGATAGCAAGAGTTTGATAAATGTTCGATATAATGTTTATGCAGCGAAAGCGGAACTTCAGAAAAGAACAAAAATGACTCTCATTTAAACTAATTTAAAGCCTGATGAAACAGCTCTGACACACGGGAGAGGCACTGTGCGCAATGATACAGTCTACAAATCGGCATCATTTACAATGGATATACTGTAGTAACACTAATTGCACCATGGTATTGTGGCAGAAATGTGGGATATTCATATCAAATTTTATTATAATATAAATGTAGATGTATTAAATGTGTTAAAGGAGGAGGGGTATGTGACCCTGGACCACAAAACCAGTCATAAGTTGCACGAGTATATTTGTAGCAATACCCAGCAATACATTGTGTGGGTCAAAATGATCGTTCGGGTATTAAGTAAAGGTCATGTTCCATGAAGATATTTTGGTAAATTTCCTACCATAAATATATTAAAATTAAATTTTTGATTAGTAATATGCATTGCTGAGAACTTCCAGATTTGTACAGATTTTCAAATTGTATCTCGGACAAATTTTGTCCTATCCTAACAAACCAAACATCAAAGGAAATCTTATATGATGTATAAATCTCAATAATAATAAAAAAGTTAAAATAAATAAAAAAAAAAAATAAAAAAATAAGCAATAGTGGATTTCTGCTAAATGTATTTTGACTACGGTTTTTACCCAAATACCTAGAAAGCATATGATTACATTTGTACTATGATATTGAGGTGCTATATTTGTGGTTTTAACTGCAGTTATCATGATCTAAATGTATGCTACTATGGAGGATCACTGGCTAATTTTACTAAAATTCAAACAGTCAGAATAATTAAATTTCACTATATAAAAATTAGGTTTTTACAAATTTTACATATATATAAAATGTAATGTTATTAATGTTGCAGCCTGCACTGTAAACTTTGGTGAAGGCAGGGAACACAAACCTGTTTTATGATTTGAAACAATATCACTTATTAGAACATCTAGAAACTAAGAAATTAAATTTTCTATTAAGATTTTAAGGAAAAATGACTTGGAAATGTGAAGGGTTTGTCAAGTTCTGACCAAAAAGAGTAGTTTAAAAGTCAACTAACAGTATGGTTTCTACAACTTTCACTTAGGAGCAAAAAAATTGCCTTTAAACTTGAAAGAAATAAAGATTGGAAATTTATTGTGATAATTATTGACATCAAATGATATTAAAAATTTAATCGTGATTGTGATTTTTTTTTTTTTTGCCCAGCCCGACTTAGATGCTAAAATATTTGTTTATTTTTTTATTCAAAAAGTATTTTTAGTACTAATAAAACAGATGTTACTTTTGCTTAAATATACGTTCTTAATATACTACATATATTCAAAATTTAAAACATTTCAAAAGTTGAGGTTGCAGTAAGCAGATTTTACTTTTGTTTTTATAGCAAAGGTACAGTGAAGACATTTATAATATTTAAAAAAAAAATTAACTAAAAACTGTTCTTTTGACCTTTCTAGTCATCAAAGAATCGTTAAAAAAAGATGACTGTAAAATAAAGATAAGAAGAAATGTTTCTTTAGCAAATGAACAAATTACACTGATTTCTGAAGGATCATGTGACACTGAAGACTGGAGTAATGAAGCTGAAAATCTAGCTTTTCAATCATAATAATAATTTACGTTTTAATATATATTGCATTAGAAAACAGCTATTTTAAACTGTAATAATATTTCACAATATTACTGTATTTTTGATCAAATAAATGCAGCCTTGATGAGCAAAAGAACCTATATCTAATGCTAAAAAGACAGACAAAGTAAAACCGTAGCACTGTTAAAATCACTATCACTAAAGTTGTTTTATTCCAGAGGACCTGGAAGGCCGGTTGTCCTGATAATTTAATCTATTGTTATCCTCACTTTGCATAAAACATCTATTACATCTAAATGACTGCATTTCTTTGCTTTTACAGGAACAATTTGCTTGGCCTCGTCCAGCTCGATGACTTTGTGCTCTTACAAAAGCCACTAATTAAGAGCTCCAGGAAGTGAAGTTTTTCATGTATTGTCCATTTTAATTGAACCGAATGGCTTGATATGTGTGTGTGAGTTTATACTAGAGTAAACTTATGTCTCTGGCTCTCACTGACCGCTCAGTGTGATTTAGTAGCCGAGCCTGGCCCCGCTCGCTGTGTTTAATAGATCGCTCTGAAAACAGTGCCGGGATAAGAATCCTAAACGACTCCTGCCTGTATTTTATGAGCCGTTTAAAGCCAAATGCTGGAGAAGGAGGTTATACTGCATATAAATATACAGCCTTCATAAAGCTGGATTCAACACGAATCCCTTATTAACGGATGAGTTATACAAATATAAACTTGTTGTAGGAGTGATTTCAGTCATAAAAGTTATTTACCACCGAGCGACAAGCTGATTAAAATGCTCTTGTTTGTGCAGTTGTGCTCTTGAAACCAATTTCGTGTGGCATTAAAATTGTATGAACGACCACCGTGATTACTTCCGCTGTTCTTTGGTGAGCTCTGGTGTCGTCTCTGCATCTCCACGTCGGAAATCATGGTTGTTGAGTGCTTGGATTACTCACACGGGTGCTTTTGTGAAAATATAAAGGAGAGCCATGACTGTCGTTATTCTAAAGCAGCGGGCTCCCTCGAGTGATTGCATTAAATGTTTCCTCCGTCATATTTGTTTTAATCTTCATCTTCCTCCTCCTCCTTTCCCACAGTGTGGCATAATCTCTTTTGTATATCCGTGACTCATGTTTAAAATCTCAGAACCCCAACGGTGGCTTCATCTACCGAGAAGGTTTCCGCGCTTCCTCCTAGGTGCTGAGAGATAATTAGGGCAGCTAATGAATGTTAACTTCTCGCAGGCTGTGCGTGATAAGATGATGACGGTTTGTCCTGCATAAGAAAGTTCTCATGAGGACTCAAAGCTCAAAATGCCTCCGGTCTCCCTACAGGCTCTTTGTGATTGTGTGTGGTTCACTAGCTTAGTTTTTTCCTACTTTTTCAGATTATCTGTCACTCTTTCATCACTCTTGTGTTTTGTTAGTTTATTTTCAAATGTTCCCAGTTAAAGGGATAGTTCACCCAAAAATTAAAATTAGCCCATGATTTACTCACCCTCAAGCCGACTTAGGTGTGTAATACTTTCTTCTTTCAGACGAATACAGTTGGAGTTATATTAAAAATGCCCTGGTTCTTTCAAGCTTTATAATGGCAGTGAATGGCTGTTGAGATTTTAAAGCCCAAAAAAACTGTCCATACATCATAAAAAGTGCTCCACATGACTTTGAGTGGTTAATAAAGGCTTTCTGAAGTGAATCAATGTGTTTGTGTAAGAAAAATATACATTTTTACAACTTTATAAATCGTAATCTGTAGCTTCCGCTAACTTTTACAAAAATGCATCGATTCACTTCAGAAGGCCTTAATTAAGCCCCCGGAGGCATGTGGAGCACTTTTTATGACGGATGGATACGCTTTATTTTGCTTTAAAATCTCAACACCCATTCACTCCCATTATAAAGCTTTACAGAACCAGGACATTTTTTAATATAACTCTGATTGTATTAGTTTAAAAGAAGAAAGTCATATACACCTGTAATGGTTTGAGGGTGAGTAAATCATGGGGTATTTTTCATTTTTGGGTGAGCTATCCCTGTAATACCAGTTTCTTTTTTCCATGAAAACGGAATGAAACTATTGATGACTCATCCTGCACTAAACAGATTTTTGTCCAATCAGAGGCTCTCTAAAATGAGAATGCCTTTAGTACCGCCTTTAGTAGTAGTGATAAGCACATGGCAAAACATTGTGTATTTTAATTCATTAATTTATTTTGTTGATCATTTTCGCAAAATAAATTCATTGGACAAAATATAGGTATAAATATAAGCTAAACTGAATCTAAGATATACTTTTACCTCACAGAAAAATGTAGCTTTAGCATTACAGACTCCATGAAATCAAAACTGTGGCCTGTTAGATTTGATGCCAGCCATATGGCTTATTATTTTATTTTATTTTATTAATTCCATTTCTGTTTTGAAACTATGTTGATCTTAGTTTACTTAACTTAAAAGTTCACAATTAATGCAAATAATATACCTAAATCCCAATGGCTGTTGGCTCATGGGTTTGATTATGTCTCCACTTTCTTGTTTCAGTTGAAAATATGTCAATATTTCCAACAAAAGAAAACTGCGATAATCAATTGGTTTAATAGAGTCTGCTAGAAAACCCAAACTTTTTTCCTTTCGTTGTCATAACTTCAGGACTCGTTTTATGAAAACCAAAAACATAAGGAACAAAATGATGGGTCTTGCTGTTTTGATGGGTCTTGTGACAAGTACCGTTTTAGAGAGAGACTGGCTGATGTGCGATGCTGCAACACAATAGTCAGCAACAAATACAGTCAAAACCTAAATTTATTCAGACACCTTCAACATTTCTCGCATTATCACAGTTTATTCACTATAGTTTAGAAAATGGTAATAAAATATGACAAGAACTTAAAGGTAAACTGTTATTTTAACTTTAATTCATCTTGATAATGTCAGATAACTTTAAGAGGAAGGTATCAACCAAAACTTCAGACAGCTGTTAGTATGACAATATTTGACCCTGGACCACAAAACCAGTCTTAAGTAGCACAGGTATATTTGTAGCAATAGACAAAAATACATTGTATGGGTTTAAATGATCAATTTTTCTTTCATGCCAAAAATCATTAGGATATTAAGTAAAGATCATGTTCCATGAAGATATTTTGTAAATTTCCTACTGTAAATATATCAAAACCTAATTTTTGATTAGTAATATGCATTGCTAACAGCTTCATTTTGCACCCTCAGATGCTTAATTTCATTCAGTCTGTGGTGTAAAAAAGATGCATTAGTAATTAAAGAAAATGTCTAAATCATTTTTGGTCCCAATTTTTGATCAATTTTACTGGTAGTCCACTGTATGAAGAATTTTTGAGTTCAATATGTCATAATTTACTTTATTTTGCTATCCTCACTTACGTAAATGAACTATAGTGTCCTGTACCTACTGTTTAAAAAAAATCATAGATGATACCTAGTGTCTGAATGATATTTGGTTTTACTGTATACCGAGGCATTTTTTTAAGCAATGACATAGATTTGTTTCCAAATGTGAAATGCTGTTTTATATAAAAGCTGGTTAATGTTCTCAGGCAAATGAGTGTGGTGAAAGGTTAATAGGCCAACTTTACAGCAGAAAAAAAATATGTTTGCAGCCTGGTACAAAAAGTGGTTTTGGTCTATATAGCTAATTGTGCCCTGCATTTCAACTATGAGAGGGTGAATTTATTATAACTCATCCGTTTAAATTATATTAAGCCTTAAAGTTAAGCATAATTTAGGTCGTGGCCACTTGAGTGACAGGTGGATTGCCGCTGCTGTCACCACCATTGCGCTAGGTGGGCGTGGTTTCAGCAACCAGCTCCACCCACATCCCACCTCTTTGCCTATTTTTGATTATCCGGGAGTGACATGCAGTGACGCGATTCTAAGATGGCAACGGCCAACTCCCGCCCACTAAGAGCTTCAAAAATGCTCTTCAGAAAACACTACATCCATATTTTTTACAGTCTATGGGTTTGACCTGCAAATGTACCTTGTGTGTTTTCTCATAATTACATCATGAGCAGGTGCTAAATGTGTAAAGGTGTTTAACAGGAGAAGTGAATAACAGTAGTCAGGCATTTTTATGAAAGTTAAGGGATTTCCATTTCCGTCTGCTAATTTTCTCTTTTCCTCCTGCATTCTTGTTCGTTTCTTTCTCGTTCTATCATCTCTCGCACCGTCATATATCAGGCAGAATGAGATTATTAGTCTTTTAGTGAGAAAACTGCTGTCTCGAGCAGGCTACTTTATCTTGCTGATGTTATTTATTTGTAGTTCCTTGGTTTTCCCACTTATTGTTTGTTGGGTTCATAATGAAGCCTCACTGTGAAGCATATTGCAACAAAATTGTGTGAGCCGGAGGCTCGTCTATATCAGTGAACTTCTGTGACTTCCTTCCCCCCACTGGTACCATCTCTGCATGCAAAGCCCTCCTCTAAAGCACATGACCAAACTTATCTTCCCTCTCTCGCTTTATATCAATCCCTCTATCTGTTCTGAGAAGGTCTCTGAGGGCCTTTTATGCTGTGGGGTCCTCCTCCAAAATATGCAGAGCTCAGATTAGAACAGCACAGGAAATGACAGTGGCCATTCAGATCAGATACTGTATCAACTGAGAAACAGCAGTGACAGAACTCTGGAGAAATGTGAAGAAAACCAAAGGGAATAAAGCAAAAAAGAGCTGATTAAAGAAGAAAATGAGAAAGGGAGGAAGACAGGAGTTAAGCCGACTGGAAAGACCGTCAGGCCCCAGTCACATGTGCGGCTGAAGATTGTAGACGTGACTGAGGGCCGTCCAGGAAGATTTCCTATTTGGATCTGAGTGCAACAACTGCAGCCCTGCATCAGCACGCTAATTACTGACCTGAACCGCTTCTGTTTGTTTTGTAGTCTTCCTTTTCAGAGAAAAAAAAATTAAGTTCCTGTCTCTGCTGACAGAGAGAGAGAACAAGAGTTGTAGTGTCCTCGGACAGTCAGGCGCAGCGGGGTCATTTTGTTCGTTGCCGAAGAGTTAGATTTTTACAGTCGCTGAAGAAAACAGGATCTGCAAGAGATAAACAGGTACTGATCTATTTTATCATAAGTGTAAATTCTGTGCTTTGTGTATGTACAAGCTTATTTATAGTTCAGGGACAAAATTGCCAGTAGAAGAGGCCTAAATCTGTCAAATTCTTTACTAACAAATAGTATTTTTTTTTTAAATGAGTATAAACATAATTATTAAAAGTATATATTTAATTATTGTTATTATCAACACTCTTGTTATTTAAAATATTACTTATATTAATATTGTAATGTATTGATTACTTTTTTTTCTTTTTTTTTTCCAAATCTAAAAATGCTAAAATTTGCCTTTCGGGTTAAGGGTTATGTTAGAAGAAATTATTTCATAGCCATATTATTTCACCAGCATTACTACTGGAGAATCGTCATCCATAACTTCGCTGTCGCTTTTTCACGTTCTGTGCGGCCAGTGGGTAGTTTCCTGTGTAACCGTGTGCATGCTAGCGTACAGTGCAGGAAACCACTGATTCAAAGGCCGTCCATTTCCCCTCCTTCCTGCTCTCTAAGTATTTTCCTCGGCGTGTGCTTGACTCCTCTCTGCTGCCACACCATGCTATTAAAACTGACACATAAAGTCCAAAAGTGAGTTCTTGTGAACGCAGCTTTGATTTCTCTCTGTCGTTCTCTCTTTCTCACCTCTCTGTTATTCTGTCTGTTGATTTTTCTATGTGGCTCTCTGGAGGGCCTCTGTTCTTCCTTACTGGAGCTTCGTTCATTTTGCCTCCTCAAATGAAGAGAGGGGAAAACCATCATTAGAGGAAGTGGGAAGAGACAAGAAATGCGCAGATAGTTTACATGGACGGGCAATAGAAGATGAGATAAAGATCTGAAGGCACATTCCTAACCCTGAGTTTTAAACTTCAGCAAGTAACTTCTCTCTTGCGGGTGGACTTTTTGTCTTTGGCCTGTAATCAACCATCTAGCAACAACCCTGAATTCCGTTGTGGAAGTGACCTTTGCAAGAGCCACTCACAACTTCTGAAAACCACAGAGAATACCCTGGCAACCACTCGTAAAAATCACCATTTAGTTATGGCTTCGGCATGGGCAAGGACCACTCACAATCACTTAGCAATGCCCTAGTAATGAAGACCCTTAACACAACAACCACAACAAACACCCTAGCAACTACCCACAACAATCTAGCATTCCCGGAGACATCCTTTGCATGGGCAAGCACCACTTACAATCACCTAACAACACCCTAGCAATCTAGCAAAATCTAGTTGATAATTTTGCCTCAGGCAATCACCCAGAACACCCTGGCATTATGAAGATGACTTCTGTGCAGGCACATAACACTTACAGTCATCTAGCAACATGCTAGTAACTGCAGTAAACACCTTAGCAGTGCACTTGTATCCACAACAAATATCCTAGTAACCCCCTAGCAATGGTTTGCAACTACGCACAGCAATCTAGCATCACGGAGGCATCTTTTGCATGTGCCTGGACCACTCACAATCACCAACATGGTCAACTTGACTCAGGCAGACACTATAGCAACCACATAGCAATAGCATCCTAGTAATGCCGTGTGAACAACAGCCAACCACCAACTACTTACAGCAGTCTAGCCTCATGGTGGCAACTTACATAGGCAAGCACCACTAACTTACCTAGCAATGCCCTAGTAACAAGCTAAAAACACAGTAAACACCACAGTAATGCCATAGTAACAACAACCACCACATAACATCCACCTAGCAATGACCTAGCAACTACTTAAACAATCTGGCACCATGGAGGCAACTTGTACGGGCAAACACCTAACAATGCCCTAGTTACCAGCCAGACTATTCCACTGACTACCTAAAAACCATAATAAACACTCAGTAACGTCCTAGTAATGATAATCAACACCAAAGTAACCACCTAGAAACACCCTAGCAACTACTCACAGCAATCTAACATCATGGAGACAACTTGCAAGGGCAAGCACCCCTCACAGTTACCTAGAAATGCTTTAGTAACCTGCAAGGACACTCACGTAAACCCCCTAGTAACCATATTAAACACCCTAGGACTGCCCTAGCAATCACAACCAACACCATAGCAACCGCCTAGCAACTCCCTGGCAACTATTCACAGCAATCTACAGGGTAGCATCATGGAGGCAACTTGTATGTGCAAGCACAACTCACAATTACCTTGAAATGTTCTAGCAACCACCTAGCAATGCCCTAGTAACTACTTACATCAATCTAGCATCATGGAGACTGCTTGCATGAGTAGACTCCACTCACATTCGCCAAGAAATTCTCTAGTAACCAGCCAGACCACTCTAGTAATCCCCTAGTAACCATAATAAACACCCTAGTAACACCCTAGTAATCGCAATCAATTCAATAGCATCCACCTAGCAATGATATACCAAATACTTAAATAATCTGGCATCATAGAGGCAACTTGCATAGGCAAACACCACTCACAAACACCTAGCAACACCACAGTAGCCAGCCGGACTACTCTAGTAACCCCCTAATAACCATAAAAAACACCCTAGTAATGCCCTAGTAATCACAACCAACACCATAATAACCACCCTAGCTACTCTACTCTAGTAACTCTAGTAGCCAGACCACTCAAGTTAGCACTTATAAACAACAGTAAACACCCAATAACGCCTTAGTAGCAACACCACCGCAACTATCTAGCAAAACCCTGGCAACTAATGTAGCAATGCCCTAGTAACCAGCTAAAAACACAGTAAACACCACAGTAATGCCATAGTAACAACAACCAACACATAACATCCACCTAGCAATGACCTAGCAACTACTTAAACAATCTGGCATCATTGAGGCAACTTGTACAGGCAAACACCACTTAAAAACACCTAACAATGCCCTAGTTACCAGCCAGACTATTCCACTGACTACCTAAAAACCATAATAAACACCCAGTAACGTCCTAGTAATGACGATCAACACCAAAGTAACCACCTAGAAACACCCTAGCAACTACTCACAGCAATCTAACATCATGGAGACAACAAGCACCCCTTACAGTTACCTAGACTAACTAATTTACTCTTTTCTAGAACTACATCTAGAAATGCTCCAGTAACCCCTTAGTGACCATAATAAACACGCTAGTAATGCCCTAGCAATTACAACCAACATTATAGTAACACCCTAGCAACACCCTGACAACTACTCACAGCAATCTAGCGTCATGGAGGCAACTTGCATAGACAAGCACCACTCACAATCACCTAGCAATGTTCTAGTAACCAGCCAGACCGCTCTAGTAACCACCTAGAAACCACCCTAGTAACACTGTAGTAATGACAATCAACATTAGTGTCATGTAGGCAACTCCTGCTGTAAACTTCCTTTTTGTGCAACTCTTTGATTCACAAGTAGACGCTAGTTAACGCTGTTTATGAATAAATATACCCACACTAATACATGCTGAACCATGTTTATGTATGTTTTAAGCCACCTATGTCTGAGTGTGTGTGGAGAGTGTTGGAAAAAGTGATTAATTTACTTTTAATCAAGACCTGATCTTGAGTGTCTGTATGGAATTAACTGAACGGCTTTATCATAGACAAATCAGGAGCGAAACCGAGAAAGAGACAAAGGTCTTTCTTTCAATCCCGTGTAATAAATCGCTCTGCCGCTGTGCCTGGTGCATGATGGATGTGTCTAATGCTTGCTGGGTGATGCAGGATTTGAGACTGACAGGTAGAGTAATAGTCCTCTGAGAAGAAATCGATGGGGTTCATGGGAAATAAGTGCGATGACAATGGGGGCAGCTTGGCCTGTGCTATGTTTACTTTGAGGGATGGTTGCCCTCACACACCTGCTGTGTTGCACCTATGAAGACAAACAGGCAGCAGGAGGTGATGGCAATGTTTCAATGAAGATGATGGAGCAGGGTGTCATGGGTGGATGTTTATCCCTGTCATTTTGCACGCAAGACAGAACAATCTATCTTCACGGAGAGAAACTCTCAATTGGATGCTCAGTGTTTTTTTTTTCGCGCTCGAAAAACGTGGTGCCTTCTTAAAGGTGATGTGTAGACTATCTATCTAAATATTCTGGTTTGTGTTATGTTGTTTGTGTGCAGGACAAGCGATGTGCTGAAATTGCCAATTCTCCATCACTGGATGTGTTTTTACCAGAAGATGAGGACAACCCTTACGAGTCAGTGGCTACAGCTGTCACACGCAAACCCTGCTCTCTGGACATCCAGCTCCATAACGCCTGCCCTCGCAACGGTTAGTAACTTCTAATCAATGAAAACTAATAAAATCAATGAAAACTAAATAAAACTAAAATTAAAAAAAAAAAATCAATATGTAGCTGAGGTAAAAAAAAAAAAATCTTTAACACTAAAGCAGCATTCAATACCTGTCAGAAAAATACTTCAGTCAATTCAGCACCATTTAGTAATTATAAAACGTCATTAGCAATACATTTTTCTTCCATAATATGATGTATTTCTGTGCCAAACTAAATATTCAGTAAGGAAAAATGGGCAGGATTTTTTAGTCAGGATTAAATAGTATTATTTAATACTACTATTACTACTGTTATTAATAATAATAGTAATAATAATAATAATTATTATTTTTTTATATCCAAAGTTACATTTTTATAATGTATAAATATTTATATATAATTTTTGCACCTCTCACAATCCACTAGTTTTACATTGGTAATAATAATAATAATATTATTATTATCTAAATATGTACAAATGCTTCACAAACCATTTCTTTTCACATTATATTGTATTATATTGTATTATATTATAATATATTATATTATATTATATTATATTATATTATATTATATTATAGATAGTATAATGTGAGTATCATTAATAATAATCATCATCATAAGCATCATTTATATTATATTATATTAATCATCATATTATAATTATAATAAAATAATGTATAAATATTTATGAATAGTTTTTGCACCTCTCACAATCCACTAATTATTAAATCTAAATATGTATAAATGCTAATCCATTTTTTTATTATTGTATTTTATAAATAGTGTAATAATAGTATAATTAATAATCATCATCATTATTTATATTATAATTATAATAAAAGTAATATATCAATATTTTGAATAATTTTTGCACTTCTCACAATCCACAAATGTTACAATGGATTCAGTAATAATAATAATAATAATAATTAATATTATTGTTGTTTTTGTTATTGAAATATGTATAAATGCTTCACAAACCATTTCTATTCTATTCTATTCTATTCTATTCTATTCTCACGTGTAGCTCCAACCAGCTCTAAAACACCTGCCTGAAAGTTTCTAGTAATCATAAAGACCTTCATTAGTTGGTTATTATGTTATAGCATATTATAAATAGTTAACAAAACAGCTATCCATGCTGTATTTTTGGACAAACACAGAACATTATGCCCCATGGTGCCCTCCTGCTCTTGTGTTAGTGTTTAGGTAGATGAGTGTATCGCTGGGATGTTACGGCCTCTGCCGCAGTTCTTTCCTCTGGCATCATTCCTGCGGTAAGGGTTAGGGTTGTCGTGGAAACAGCTTTAGCCTTACCCAGAGAGGTTGGTGAGTCACCTGCAAGTTGTCATGGAGACGCAGTGAGCCGTGTTGCCTGTAGGCCAGTGATTCACACCTGATGCAGCCGCAGTCACTGTTTGTCTCACAGACGACTCTATTAATGTAGCGCCACAGTTCTGCGGGACTTCACTTCATCTGTGTGTGTGTGTGTATATGTGTGTTTTGCTGCAACTATTTCCTGTGTTACTGTACTTTAACCCTCTGTTTGTGCTTGTGCGGATGTTTGCGTGGACATTTGTGGATTTTGACAAGCTCTATTTTTGGCCTCTCAGTATCTCCACAAGCATGAAATCACAGCTTGCAAGACTCTTTTCTCTGCCTGATTATAGTCAACACTGCAGTTTCGTGCTGCAGGAGAGCACGGGACCAATCAAAACTCTCACACCGGAATATCCGCGAATAAATAGAGATGCTTGCACATCACCATTATGATGGGATAATCACTGTGTTGAGCTGAATGAATTCATAGTCTCCAAGGACACATTTTTTGTGTGCATTTTGACTTTAAATCAAATTTTTCACCCTGCCTAAAAGCAAAGTTTGCATTTTTCTCATTTCTGTCACAGCTCAATGTGCAAGTAATAACAGAAACAGAAATATGTGCTCATAGTTCACCTCTCTAGGTCATATCCTGTGTGAGAATGTTAACCATGACTGGTAAATAACAACTTGCAACCAACAAAGCGGTTGTGAAATATTTGGTCAGAGCTGCTCACAAGCTGAAGAGTAAACTGAAATGGGTTTAAAATAAAAGGATCATCAAGGGTGATCATGAAAAGTAACTTTTAAGCAGGCAACAAGGCAGTGAACTAGTTAGCTGAGTATCCTGTTAACTGGCTGTTGTCTTTTAGGTATCATCTCGGTAGCCGTTTCCAGCCAGCTTTTGCAACAGTTATTGTGTTATGTTGCACGATCAGACTGACTGTGTGGGATTTGCTGAGGATTTATTAAGTGACAGCTTGTCAAAAACAGGATTTAGGTGGAAAGAATCAAGACGTGGCTCAGCATAAGTCTCGTTGCAGCTGCTTTGGTGTGTCTTTTCCTGTTTATTTATCTCTTCTATGTCCCTATCTTCTGTCTTTTTCGTCTTCTACTTCCTCTTTATTTTATCTTAAATGAAGTTGTTCAATTATGGTCAACATGTGATGAGCCTAATGTAAGACCTTCCCCCCATGTGGCCTCAGATTACAGTAGTGCTCAGATTACAGTGCTGTCTCCAGTCCATTCTCATCCAACATATATATGTGCAAAAAAATGCCCCTGTATGTGTTTTGTAATTATATATTACATATCACACAATTTCACTCGGGCAGCAAGAGCAATATTACACGAGTACTGATTTTGTCCCAATCTATCACAAGCTTAAATGTGATTTTATACAACAGTTCAGTAAATAAAAAGTTGATATTGTGTTATATTAGTTAAACACTATATTTGTTCTTGCTCAATTTTGCACAGAATATATTACCTTTGAAACCACAGCAGAATTGTTGCGTTTGCAACCAACACAGCAGTTTAGTTTCTGAATGAATCCGCGTTTTAACGAATTGTGTAAATCAGTGATTCAAAGGACTATTTATAAAGACAGCCATTTACTTCATTCCTCAATGAATCAGCCATTCGAATGAATCAAATGAATGAATGACTCATAAAGATGTTTACCGCCACCTGCTGGGAGATTTAGATTCTTATTTAAAGTATCATTTCATTAAAAATAAATAAATAACAACAAAAATAATAAAAACATTAAAGGGATAGTTTGCCTCCCCATAATTTACTCACCCTCATATTGTTTTAAACCATTTTGTGGAACACAAAAGAAAGTATTTTAAAGAGAAAAAGTTGTTTTGGTTACCATTACTTTCAATATATGAACAAAAAATACTTGTTATTTCTTAAATTATCTTCTTTTATGTTCCATAGTTTATGTTAGGCCGTTGCAGCCTAAATGTTATGTATAATACATTTTATGTTGAATCAAATACAATATTTCTTTCTAAAGCTACCATTTGTAATGTCTACTTAATACTTTCTCATTCTCATAATCCTTTCGTAATTTATTTTGCAAATAATTAGATTAATTATAAAGATCGACACATCGTGTAATTCAAAAATAATTATTTTGTCACTGCTTAGTCCAGTTAACGCGAGTAGAAGGACAGTTTTTAAGCATATTTCATGAGTTGAATATATTCCGAAGCACAGTGTAAAAAAACTTAAATTAGATATTTAAAAAATAACTTTTAGAGAACTCTAGAGAGCACTTACAGATACTTACAAGTTATTGTTGTTGATCTGGCACCTGGTGCTAATTTCCTTAATTATATAACAAACCCTATTTAGCGGGCAGCATTTCTCCAATTTTAACTGAGATTGCAAGATGACGGGCCACTCTACAGTATTGTTACTGAAACCCTGCGACAGGAGGCTGTCCAGATGAATGCCAAAGGAATGACCTTTTTAGCCACTGCAAGAGAAGGTGGTCGTTACAAATCTGTGATTTCCTGAATATTGCTGATTTACAATAACACCAGTTCATTCAAGTCCATCAGAAAAGGCTGGTTGTCCACGTAAGACGAATGCGCAAGAATACAGGATAATGCAGAAACTTTCAATGGGGAATCGGTTCAGCACTGCAGCTGGAATTGCTGAACAGGGTAAGAATCTGTCTCTGTATGTTTAAGAAAAGGTGGACTGAAAGCGCAGTCGACAGTGACCAAGCCTCTCATCAGCAGAAAGAATCAGATGGCTAAACTCACCTTTGCTGAGGGGAATGTTGTGTGGAGAGAGGAGAACTGGTCCAAAGTTCACTTTGGTGATGAGAGCAATTTATTTTAGTCTGATAGGAAACATTTTGTTTGGTGTCAGACTGAGGAAAGACTGAAGCCCAAGTATGTAAAGAAGTCAGTCAAAGGTGGAGGAGGAAGTGTCAGGGATGTTTTTCATGCAAGACAATGCTTGCAAGCCAGAGTCCTAATCAAAACCCGATTGAAAATCTCTGGAAAATCCTTGGCGACAAAGTTATGGCTAAACTAGAAGAGTGGACCAAGATCACACCAAATTTGAGAGTTGCGTCACCAAAACTCCACATATCCACATGTCTGGATGTCCATATTTCTGTGCAGCTGGAGTATTGGCCTGCTAATATTTTAGCATCTGTGTCTGAAGAGTCTCAGTGTTCCCATGGCTCCTACATGCCTCATTTCTCCCTCAGCACCGCAGCTCATAGAGGTTAATGGCTAATGGATAAAAGAGTAAAACACAAGTCGAGTTCATCCCCGGCTTCCTGCCCGTTACCAACAGGGTCAAGCCCCACTGAGCTTCCTACCGCAGTCACAGAGCCGCCCGCTGTTATCGCAAAACCAGCTGCGAGGAGTTTTGACAGTCACACTCTTTCCCACCAGCTCCTTTAGGATCTTTCTTTCTCACATGCACTCGTACGATCCCCCTGGCGAGGACGAGTGTTTTGATTCACCGCGAACATTGTTTTAAATGGGACTCTGACAAGCATCAATAAAGAAAGTACAAATATAAACATGTGTGCAAGCGACAATCGAGTCTGCCATTTTGTTTCAATTATTAACGGCGCTCAGTTTAGCGGTTCATGAATATTCCGCCATCATTTGCATACTAGAGAAACCCAGCTCGTCAGTATTCATGACACTGGTGTGTGAGGGGAAGAAACAAGCCGTTGTATAGAAGTGTGTGTCCATGTGGACCTGACTGACTTAATGGTATTTTTGTAATTTATTAGTCTGCTCAGCGTTCACCGTGAATACAGATTATCATTTTATCATATAATTTCAATGTCAAGACTATAAGGCTGACATATGTTGGTTAAAGTGCTTGCGTATGAGTGAGGTGAAGTCTGAAATATTCAACAAAGAGTCTGTCTTATCTCTGAGCCACAGTGGTGGGTTTATTGTGAAACATGTTAGCGTTTCAAATGTGTGTGAAGTCAGGAACAAACGCCATTGAGCATGATCTATGATTACCCAAGACCCATTTAAATGGCTTTAACGCCATTGTACGGTTTCTTGTCTTTTCTAGACGTGTATTTAGCTAACTAGACTTTTGTTTTTATATAAAGCTAGTTATAATTACATCTTATTTATCCACGCTTTGGTTGTTCTGAATATGCATAAAACCCAAATATACCTTAGTGTGGAATTTTTAGGAATATCCTGGCTATTTTCTGTATAATGGAAGTGAATGAGGACTGGGACTGTCAAGCTCTAGAATAGTGTTGCTAAAATTAAAGACCGGTAATTATTTACCATGGGAACGTAAGTCATTTTCAACATTTACAGCGGTTAATCTGTGATTTTATTCCCGTCTGAATCCAGAATATCTGTTTTTCTCTCACCACCCATGTAAAAATTGGCCGAATTACATAGTTTTTTAACAAACACCAAGGTCATGTAATTTAACTGTCGTCTGAGTTTACAAGAAGAAATCGATTCAAAATGCAGTTTTCACCAAATTTAATCTTTTTTGACTACTGCCGAACAGTGAACGCTGTACTTTGCTGTAATTTGCTTGCATATTTATTACTGAAATGCTGAAAAGTATTTCGTAACTACCTCACCACAGCAAATTGGAACTGTTGAGAACAAAGAGAAGAAATGCATGTAACCATTTGCAACAAATATGCAGTACAATTAAAAAATATATATTATATACATACCCATATCACTTATAATTATATAGAACAAAAGCACGTCTGTTTTCCTATTTTTAAACAGATTGAAATAACCAAGTAATAAATAGGGTTTTTATATATATAATAACATATGCTTGTTTTTTTAAATAAACTTTTTACACAATAATGAGAATAAATTTGTAAATAAAATTAATTTTATTTGCAGCAGAAATTCGTAGGATTCAAGGAAACTCGCTTCTCCACTGTAAATAAATCACCATCCAAATCCATGAGTTTTATCGCTCAGGTGCCATGTAAATTTATTTTTATGGACCTCAACATGAGAAAGAATTACTGTTCGAATAGTGCAACTAAATGTTTTTTGTTAATTGGAATAAAGCTGAAATAAAAGATTGAAAAACTTAAAAATAAGAAAGTGAAAAGGAACGAAAATTAGAAATGTACTAAAATTACTACAACTGCTATAGAAAAAAACACTAATAAAATTAAAAGCACATAACGAAATCACTAAATTTTAAAATTAAATTGAAAAATAAAAAATAAAAAAGCTAATTATCAAAAATAATAAATCCTATAATATTAATAAAACGTATAATATTATATAAAAATACTTAGAACTTAGCATTCACCATTAGAATGAGTAATGTTTCAACTTAAAAAAGTAAGTTCAGTTAACTTTAGAAATGCAAGTAATCTCAACAAAATTTAAGTTGTTCTAACCAATTTTTTTACAGCCTTTTATTATTATTAGTATTATTATTATTATTTATTTTATTCACTCACAAACTGATCTGCTTACTGACTTCACTGACTCACTGAATGTTTAGATTTCAGTCTGTTGCCACATAACGCAATAGCATGACGTATCTGTAATTTGAATGTTTATAATGTATTTATGATCATTTTTGAGTCTTGAAAGCTCCCATTCTGCATGGAAAAGAGTATTTAAAGTGTTTTTTGTGTGCTCAATAGAAGAAAATTATACAAGGTTGCAGTGACCCTGCTGATAAAAGTGATAAAATGAATATATATCTTTCTCTTTTTTTTTTCAGATTTTTTGGTTTTGTCAGATTAAGGTCACTTTTAGGGACTGTTTTGTTCCCGATGTATAACTAAGTAAATGTATGTGAATGCTTGGATTTGATGTGTTTTATTGCCTAATTATGTGCTTGTTTACTGTGAATACGGGGGAAAATGATGCTTTCGCTTTAAGTCTCTAGTGTTTTGACTATGGCAAATCTTGTTGCTCATCTCCTGCCTTTTAGTTGGCAATCAGCTGATTTGAAAAACAGAAGGAAAGGAAGATGAGGAGGGTGTTGAATAAATGAATGCAGCTTGGATTCATCTCTTGTTTTGTCAGCATGGATGCTGTAGGGTTTATTGACGCGCTCGGTCGTCACTTGTTCAGAGCTAACGTAATTATGCCATACTGTTTTCTGCATTCCTTCATGCTGGACCGGAGAAACAGAGATTGCACCTAAAGGGATGGAGTTACCGTTTCTGAACAGAATGGAGCTGTGTGTGATTGATGGGAAGGGTTTTTCTCAGTAATTTGGTGGAGGAGTCAGATGTAACCCACCCTTCACCTCGTTCTGCTCTCTTTCTTTCTCTTTTCTTCTGTTTCATCCCTCATTCACAGAGAGTGATCCCACTCTAGGGAAATCTGCTCAGACGATAATGTGATCCCACTCCTACACTGCAGTGTGTGTGTGAATGTATATACAGTACATGTGCTATTTTCAGATTACGTGTCTTGAAACCAAAACGCACATACACAAACACACACAGCGTGTTGTGTGTACTGATCTGAGGGATGAGATCGCGTTACTAACATTGTGAATTATAATTGTTTTAAATGTATTGTTAATAGTTTTTTCTCACAGGTTTGAGAACAATACAATAGAAGTTATGACACTGTAAAGGTCAAGCTTCCCTTAGAAAGTACAACTGTGGTACCATGGTACAGTGATGGTGTAAGATGGTAAAACCATTCAGCTTTGATTTATATGCTACTGAATGATTGCCATATTCATGCATCATGGTAATTGTAAGGTAATTTAAGAATGTAATGTAACTACACTGGTGCCATATGGTATGATAACATTTGGTGTTTGTTGGAGTTTACTGGTGTTTGGTTGTGTTGGATGGAGTTTGTTGGTGTTTGTGTTGGTTGGAGTTTATTGCTATTTTATGGAGTTTGTTGGAGTTTATTGCTATCTGATGGAGTTTGTTAGTGTCTGATGGATTTTTTTGGCATTTGTTGATGTTTATTGGTATCTGATGGAGTTTGTTGGTGTTGGTTGGAATTTATTGCTATCTAATGGCATTTGATGGTGTTTACTGGTATCTGATGGAGTTTGTTGGTGTTTATTGGTATCTGATGGCGTTTGTTAGTATGTATTCATATCTGATGGAGTTTGGTGTTGGTTGGAATTGATTGCTATCTGATGGTATTTGATCGTGTTTATTGGTATCTGATGGAGCTGTTGGTGTTTATTGGTGTCTGATGGAGTTTGTTAGTATTTGTTGGTATCTGATGGAGTTCGTTGGTGTTTATTGGTATATGATGGAGTGTGTTAGTATGTATTCATATGTGATGAAGTTTGTTGGTGTTGGTTGGAATTGATCGCTATCTGATGCCATTTGATGGTGTTTATTGTTATCTGATTGAGTTTTTTTGTGTTTATTGGTGTCTGATGGAGTTTGTTGGTGTTTATTGGTGTCTGATGGGGTTTGTTAGTATTTATTGGTATCTGATGGAGTTTGTTAGTTTTTATTGGTATCTGATGGCATTTGTTGGTGTTTATTGGTATTTGATGCAGTTTGTTGGTGTTGGTTGGAGTTTATTGCTATCTGATGGAGTTTGTTGGTGTTTCTTGGAGTTTGTGTGTGTTTACTGGCATCAGATGCAGTTTGGTGGGTTGTGGTTGGAATTTATTGCTATCTCATGGAGTTTATTGGTGTTTATTGGTAACAGTTGCAGTTTGTTGCTATCTGATAAAGTTTGTTGGTGTTTCTTTAAGTTTGTTTGTGTTTATTGGTATCTGATGCTGTGTGTTGGTGTCTGATGTAGTTTGTTGGTGTTTATTGGTATCTGATGCAGTTTGTTGGTGTTGATTAGTGTTTATTGGTATCTGATGCAGTTTGTTGATGTTTCTTAGAGTTTGTTGGTGTTTATTGGTATCTGATGGAGTTTGTTGGTGTTGGTTGTAGTTTATTGGAGTTTATTGCTATCTGATGCAGTTTGTTGGTGTTTCTTAGAGTTTGTTGGCATTTATTGGTATCTGATTGAGTTTGTTGATGTTGGTTGGAGTTTATTTCTATCTGAGTTTGTTGGTGTTTGTTGGAGTTTGTTGGTCTTGGTTGGAGTTTGTTAGTGTCTGATAAGGCAAATTCAACAAACAAGTTGGCCACTGGATTTAGAATTTAATGAAAAATAACTGTCATGTTCACACTGCTCCAACAGACACCAACAAACATGATTGATGATTGGCCAGTTAGATGACGACAAACTCCTACCAATGGCAACAGATGCTAACAGGGGTAACACACTGATCCACTGATTGTCTGTGCAATGCGAATTGGCCTGTAGAGTTTGTTGGAGTTTTTTTATTAAGTATGAATTGGCCTTATGGAGCACACATACATTTACATTTACATTTTACATTTATTCATTTAGCAGACCCTTTTATCCAAAGTGACTTACAAGTGGGGAATACGTCAAGCGATTTGTCCTAAAGAGGCAAAACGACTTAGGAAGTGCTCATAATACCATAAAACAGGCATTGTTCAGATAAGTACAAGCTAGAAAGGGAAAATACTAGAATAAAGTTTTTTTTTTCAAATAGTTTCGAAAGAGATGAGTTTTCAGCAGTCGCTTGAAAGTTGTTAGGGAGTTGGCATTCTGGATAGTGGTGGGAAGATCATTCCACCAGCCAGGAACGGTGTAAGAGAATGTTCTGGAAAGTGATTTTGTGCCTCTTTGTGATGGTACAATGAGGCGTCGCTCACTGGCGGATCTCAGAGTTCTGGAGGGAGTGTAGATTGGTAGCAGTGAGTGGAGGTAGGCGGGCGCCGAGCCTGTGGCTGTTCTATATGCAAGCATCAGTGTCTTGAATTTGATGCAAGCCGCAATTGGGAGCCAGTGCAGGGTGATAAAGAGAGGTGTGACATGGGTCCTTTTGGGCTTGTTGAAGACCAGTCGTGCTGCTGCATTCTGAATCATTTGTAGAGGTTTGATTGTGCATGAAGGAAGACCAGGCATTGCAGTAGTCCAGCGTAGAGATGACCAGGGCCTGGACAAGAAGTTGTGTGGCCTGCTGTGTTAGAAAGGGCCTGATCTTACTGATGTTGTGTAAGGCAAACCTGCAGGATCGAGCAGTTTTAGCTATATGATCTTTGAAAGTTAGCTGGTCATCGAAGATTACACCAAGATTTCTGGCAGAACTTGATGGGGTAATTGTTGATGAACCTAAATGGATGGTGAAATCATGCTGTAGAGTAGGAGTGGCAGGGAAAACAAGGAGCTCAGTCTTTGCCAGGTTGAGCTGTAGGTGATGTTCTTTCATCCACGCCGAGATGTCCGCCAGGCAGCCTGAGATCCGTGCAGCTACCGTTGAATCATCTGGTTGAAATGAAAGATAGAGCTGTGTGTCGTCAGCATAGCAGTGGTAGGAGAAGCCATGTGCCTGTATGATGGGCCCCAGTGATGTAGTGTATATGGAGAAGAGGAGGGGTCCAAGAACTGATCCCTGAGGAACCCCAGTGACCAGATGATGTGTTTTGGATATCTCCCCTCCCCAGACCACCCTGAAAGACCTACCTGTGAGATAGCAGAAAGATCCAGCAAAATGAGTACTGATGATCTGGAATCAGTTTTTGCAGTCCGCAAGGCTTCAGTGACTGACAGTAGTGCAGTTTCAGTTGAGTGGCCACTCCTGAAACCTGACTGGTTAGCATCCAATGAACTGTTCTGCGAGAGAAATAGTGATGCCTGGTTAAAAACGAGTCGTTCGAGTGTTTTTGCTATGAATGGAAGGAGAGAGATCGGTTCATACACAACAATGTAAGAGCAGCACACTTTTGTGTTTGTTTTTACAACTAAGGGACGAGTTCAAATTATTTTATTTAGTAATTGACATTAACAAAAGCTGACATATTGACAAAAACTTTGAATTTTAGAGCAAAATATGCTCTGTGTGTGTTTCACATTGGCCTCCAGAGTGTTAAAGCTAATGGTGCTAAGCCTTTGCATTAAATGCTCAGTGTTCATTCATTTCGTTAGCATTAAAGACACATAGGTCTCCTTCAGATTTTTTTCCAGCTATTGCTGGAAGTGCTTTCATCGAATTTCTGTGTCATTTAGTTACTTCCAAAAGCCCTTTTGCTTCCCATAAGTAGCACTTTATCCCAATGACTTTAGAATCAATGGCGGGAATACATTTGTCTGCCCAATTCTGTTCTAGAAGTCACTTCAGGATCATTGTTTCTAATGTATGAATCATGTGGTTTTAATTTCAGTCTATCTCAATCTCTCTGTATTTTGTCTCTCTGAAGGCCACTTCTCACATGTGTCGGTCAGTGATGCAGAGCGAGGTAACCATGGTGACGACTCTACTCTGACTCCTGACTGCTCGCCTCCTTCACCTGATACGGCCCTGAGGAACATCGAGAAAGTCATCCGCCCCCAGGTACACACGCACACATACGGGAACACACATGCACACAGAGTCTATTATGTTGTTCTGCTCTCAAGGTTAATGGTGCTCTTTTAGATAAAACATAGTCTGGCTGTAACTATCGCAGCATCTGTGTGTGGGAGTCACACACACACACACACACACGCAAGAGCAGTACTGTCTTACATCTACGCTAAGATACTGAGCATTCTTCATCTTAATTATACGGCTATTATAAATATGCACATGCCTGACGGGCGGATTCTCTTAATGCTTTGATATGCAATTGTCCCAGGCCGCCCTCATTTTCACTCCTTCTTCAAACTTGAGGGTTTTTATTTGATTAGCATCAGTTACAGTATAGTAAGATCAAGCTTTAGTTTCTCAAAAAGTGTCTGGACAATTAAAAAGGCATGCCTAAAAATGTATGAAAATAATTGTAATATCAAACCAAGGCATTTATTAAAAAATAATAATTATAGAAGCACACTAAGCTAAATATTTATTTAAAAAAATACGAATTAAGATAATAATTATAAATTATATTCATTATTATAAAAGTAAATTAATTTTTAAAGTGAAGTTGTAAATAAAGCACATTATTGGAGTGTTTCACAAGAAAATAATATTTCAGTAATTTATAATTATATTAATATTAACAGTAATTTATCATTTTAAATTACTAAATATACAATGTAAAAAAAAAATGTTATCTAAAAACATAAACATCTTCATAAACTCAATTCTGTTTACCACCTGCTTTCTGTGTGTGGTAATAGTGGCACGTTTAATTGTGAAAATAGCGTTGACCTTTGCAAATTAGGCTAGGGCCTGATTAAACTGGATTGCAGGTGGTTATTGAGCAAGTGATGCCAGCTGGGGCCAAATAAAATGTCTCAAAATAAGTTCTGAGAAAGCTCCAGTATCATTTGTTTACAGATGCCACTTGGTTAGTTATTTTATATCTAATGCACATGACATATGCACAAACATGCGTTTGTAACTGTGGCTTATCTGTTTGAGGCCACTGTTTATGATGTTGTCTCTTTTCTGCAAAGTCGCTTTCTCTCTTTTGGTTTCCTGCTCTTTGTTTGTGACTTATTCTCTTAGAAGAGTGTGAATGGGCCCTTTTTCGTCCCCAACAGAGTGCTCAGTGCGTCCTATCAGAGTCATGTTTGTCCTCTTTTCAGTCGACCACAATCCCTCGTTTATCTGCGCTGGCCCTCTTTCGGGCCGTGTTGCTTGCGTGCTGAGTACCCGCAGGATTAGAAAGAGACACAACTGTGCACATTCTCCCCCACTGTCTCCAACAACAAACTCCACAATGCCCCAGTCGGGCACATGACGTGTGCAGGGCACTTTCCTAAAGATTGATTTATTTTTTTCCCCATTTCAAACTGTGCTTTAGTGCTGCTAAGTGCAGTCTGTCTTCAACTGGTGGAGAATAAGTCACATGTGACTCTCTTAGTTATTTGTCATCTTAGATTAAATCTTTTCTGCAAAAATGCTAGTCTACAACCAGCTGGTCATTATCACAAAACAGAGCCTGCTGCCAAGCTATGTATGCAAATGTACCAAATGAAATCTGATTTCCAACTAAATGTGGGTTATAAAACCTGTTGCGCTACATGTCATCAAAACACTGCATGCATGACACAGCAGTCTGTATTAGTGGTAGCTAAATCATCACACAGCACTCATGATCGCTGAAGTGGGCTTCCATCAGAGCTGACGAGGGCTCTGGCACACTGATGGGCCAATTGAGCTCCTCATTTGCTCGATGCACAAGCTGAGAGGAGTCTAGTCACGTCTGTTAATCATAAGCTCTATGGCCCATCCAGGTGTGCCTCTGGTTCCCCTGGGAGAAAGGATGAGGCTGATGAGGTATCATTTACCTCTAGCTGCATTTAAATCTCAACATAAGGCAGCATTGATGAAGTGTCTGTTCGTAAGGAGACATAACCCAGGGGTTAATAGCCTGGGATGGTAGCTGAAAAGTTGCAAGTTCAAACCACGACAGGGGGAGATCTTCACTTTAATTTAAAGTTCTGCTGCTCCTATGGCAACTTGTATTAATTAAATTGGCCCCAATAATGTGGTGCATATTCTATTCTATTCTATTCTATTCTATTCTAGTCTAGTCTAGTCTAGTCTAGTCTAGTCTATATATAAGTTTTGCTCCAAAACCTTACATATATAGACAGCATTTTTAGATAGCATGGACATGCAGTCTTAAGACAAAAAGACGTTCTATTCTATTCTATTCTATTCTATTCTATTCTATTCTGTTTTGTTTTGTTCCGTTTTTTTCTGTTTTATATTGCTTTGAATATTTAAGTTTAGCTCTAAAATCTTCTAAGCTGCCTCCTTAGACCGCATTTTAGGCAGCATTGAAGCAGTCATAAGACAAATAGATATTCTATTCTATTCTGTTCTGTTCCGTTCTATTCATTATTACACTACAAATATAACTTATTTTCCACAACATAATGAGCTGCCTACCTAGGCAGCATTTTAGGCAGCGATTCTTTTCATTTATAAGACAAATAGGCATTCTATTTTATTTTTCATTCTATTCTATTCTATTCTATTCTGTTCTATTCTGTTCTATTCTACTATAGAGTTTAGTTTTGTTCCAAAACATAGTAAACTGTCTACATTGACAGCATTTTTGGGCAGTTTGGACACAGAGTCTTAAGACAAATAAAGATTTGATTCTATTCTGTTCTGTTCTATATTGCATTGCATATGTAAGTATGTAAGCTGCCTCCCTAGACAGCAGCATTGAAACACAATCATAAGACAAATAGATTTTCTATTCTATTCTTTATTACATTACAGATATAAGCTGCTTTCCACAACCTTTCCAACAACACTTACTGGCACGCATTTATAAGACAAATAGACATTCTATTCTATTCTTTTCTATTCTATTCTATTCTGTTATGTATAAATTCAGTTCTAAATCCTTGTAAGCTGCCTCCCTAGACAGAATTTTAGGCAGCATTGAAACAGTCGTAAGACAAATAGATGTTCTGTTCTATTCTATTCTGTTCTTTATTACATTATTACATTACAAATGTAAGTTGTTTTCCACAACCTTTCCAACAATTCTTATTGGCACACATTTATAAGATAAATAAACATTCTATTCTATTCTATTCTATTGCATATATAGGTTCATTTCTAAATCCTTGTAAGCTGCCTCACTAGACAGCATTTTAGGCAGCATCGAAACAGTCGTAAGACAAATAGATATTCTATTCTATTCTATTCTATTCTGTTCTGTTCTGTTCTGTTCTGTTCTATTCTATTCTATTCTATTCTATTACGTTGTCTATATAAGTTCTGTTCCAAAACCTTATAAGCGGCCTCCCTAGACAGCATTTTAGGCAACATTGGAACACAGTTGTAAGACAAATACAGTAGATATTCTGTACATTCAATTGCATTTTATTCTATTCTATTCTATTGTATTCTATTCATGTATAAGTTCTGTTCCGAAACCTAATGAGCTACCTATCTAGACAGATTTTTAGGCAGCAGCAAAACAGTCATAAGACAAATAGATATTCTATTCTATTTTACAACATTACAATATAACTTCTTTTCAGCATAGACAGCATTTTTAGGCAGCAATTTTTATTGCCACGCATTCATAGGACAAATAGACATTCTATTCTATTCTATTCTATTCTATTCTGCATTTCATACAAAAATCTGTTCCAACCTAGTGAGCATCCTATATAGATTTTCAGGCAACAATTGCATGCAGTTCTATTCTATTCTATTCTATTCTACCTAATGACCAAAGAAACCTTTGCTATGAAGACTCTCCTAGAAAGCACTGCAACAAGCTTAGTGAACAATAAAACATTCAAGATTTAATCCATTTAATCTGAAACTAAAACATTTAACTCAATATTTGTATTTGATATGTAGTTCGTGCAAAATGTTAGAGTTTTGTATAGTTAGCTTAGCAACATGTTAATTGGAATGATTTGATTCCAGTAGATTTTGCAACAATCCCCTATTAAGCATTAAAATACAAAGCATTTTGAATGTGGGTCACTTATGAGGTTCCATTTTGATTAAGTTGCTGCCTTAGAAGCTGTCGGCAGATAGCGGGTCTTGGAGCTGAGTTGTAGTGTATTATTTGAAAATGTGTTTTTGGACACTACAACAATTGTTTTACCTGATTTAATCTCTGATTAACAAGGCTTTTCGGTCAAGAATTGATTCTTGATCTGCATCTGCCTGGCAGAGGACAATGCGTAATTAAATTTGGTAAAAATGTAATTAACCTTTATAGAAAAGCAGAATGACACAGTGAAATGTGTTCTTTTGTGCACATGAATGTGGACAGTAGGAGCTCTTGAGCTGTAGTGGGGACAGAAAATCCTCTTGATGCTTTATCAGCCATGTTCATGCATACACACACACATAAACACAACCACTGTAATATAGCTGAACTAAAGACTGCATGACCTTATTCTCAAGTGTATGCTTTCTCACTCAGGTTGCATGGAAAAGAGAAACAAAATATAAACCTGTCATAACCGGTTAAGCTTATTCAGTTAACTTCAATGTAAATTTAGTGACATATGACTAAACTGATTCAAATAACCTTGCAAATATCTCTGATACTCAGATCAACAAACAGAAAAATAACCACAGGAAGTTCCTTTTTTATCTTCTTTATCTGTTTTTAACAGACTCACAGGTACAGATCTTTAGATGCTTTAGGTTGGGTGGGTGTGTGGCACAGTTTATCTGTGTTCAAGCCCAATTGTGATTTATTTAGCTGTAAGTGGTTCTGATAATCTTGTTGCCCTTTCTGACAGTGCAAGATGCTGGCGAATGTTTGATAATGGAACCTTCCCTGTGTTTTTAAATAAATACACAGATTCCGCAGTGGTTATGTTGTGCAAATTTATGAACGCAATGTACTCAGTGGTAGAAAAATGATGCACTCAATTATGCAAGATCAAGTCTCTGAGCTAAAAGAAGTTCAGGCTGTGTTTGAAATATGCGTCAATGTTCATGTTCGCAGTAAGCATCTACATAGCTTTTGTCTATTTTAATGACAAACATTACTGCAAAAAAACAAAACAAAAGCAGTAGAAGACATCAGTCTTTTAGAGTATATCAGCCTCTGATGAGAGAGAGAGATACTCAAAGCTGTCAAAATGCCTCTTGATGTGAAGCACAGGCATCGGGCTGAATTCACACAGGACAGAGGACCGACCTGCTAGTTTTTCACTGTTGTGAAATTAAAATTCAGAATTGAAATTTGATGGCGGTGTGTTAGAGGAGCTCTGAAAGCAACCAACTTGCTGCCACTGGAGCGGATGTTTGGAGAGGGTCATGACATCATGTCCTTTTCTGCTTTTTATCGACCTTTGAGGTGTGTGTGGGTGTGTACTTGTGAGAGTTTAAATTAAGAAGTGTTAAATTGGCAGTCTGATCAAATGTGTGTGTGTTTACACTCTGAGTGAACTAAAAATGTAGCCCACACACACACTCATCGGTGACCTTGTGCTGTGTGTCTTCTGTCGAAATCTTCCCGTAGGCTCTCAAAGCCCTGTGGTCATAACATATTCAGCATTTTCTCTTTAATAGCAATTCAGGAATAAAAGATAATTTCATGCGCCCAGCTGGGTGTTGAGAACCCCTTTGGCGATTAAACTGTAACACGGCTGATGAAATGGTGACGAGCTAAATGATGCAGATTGCATATTTCATGCCCTCGGCCCCTTGAGTTTCGAGTTTGTCATGCTAATGATGCTAATATCATGTAATTCTTTGTGTGTGATACAAACAAACACAGCGTGAAGCACAAGCTACATAACTCTCCTTACCTTTTTTTCTTGAATATTTTCGTCCTTGGATACTTTTCATGAATATTTAGTTCATGTCTTGCTCTCTATTTGTTGCCTTTTGAAGAGATAAATTACGCCAAAGTGAACATTTTGTTCACTTTCTTTCTTCTATGCAACGCGATAAATGTTAAGCAGAATGTTCAATCTACAAATTACTCATTTTTCAAAAGAAACATCGTCCAACAGTGACACCAGCAGGTAAAGTTACAGCACGAGTCCTCATCTCTCTCTAGCCTCCCCTGAGCCCATTGAGTTTTAACAGACTCCATAAAGCGTGCGGTGAGAAATGCGGTCTTGATGAGCGTAAGAAACTTCTTTCAAGAACATTAAAAAATCACGATGACTATATAACTGTTTTAAAGTCAGCGGCATGTACATCCTTTCATACAGGTTTGGGTAATGAGCTCAGTGATGACAGAAATGTCATTTTGATTGAACTATTCCACTAATTTTCCATGAGTTCTTCTGGTGTTGCTTGTTTAAGGATCATTTAAGGATAAAAGGTGTTGTAAAACCCTGCAGTCAGTTTGTTTTGTGCTATTTTATTCTATTCTATATTACATCACATATAAGTTCTGTTCCAAAACCTAATGAGTTGCCTGTCTAAACAGAATTTTTAGATAGCATTGAAACAGTCGTAAGACAAATAGCTGTTGTTCTGTTCTATTCTATTCTATTCTATTCTATTCTATTCTATTCTATTCTATTCTTTCTATATATGTTATGTTTCAAAAACCTAGTGAGCTGCCTACATAGACAGCTTTTTTAGGCAGCATAGACATGCAGTCTTAAGACAAATAGACATTCTATTCTATTCTATTCTATATTAAATGACGTATAAGTTCAGTTCTAAAACCTTGTAAGCTACCTCCCTAGACAGCGTTTTAGGCAGCACCGAAAAACAGATATTCTATTCTATTCTATTCTGTTCTGTTCTGTTCTATTCTGTTGTGTTCTGTTCTGTTCTGTTCTGTTCTATTCTATTCTATATATAAGTTCTGTTTCATAAGCCAAGTGAGCTGCCTACATAGACAGCATTTTTAGGCAGCATACACATACAGTCTTAAGACAAATAGACAGTCTATTCTATTCTAAATTAAATGACGTATAAGTTCAGTTCTAAAACCTTGTAAGCTACCTCCCTACACAGCGTTTTAGGCAGCACCAAAAAACAGTGTCACAAAAAAAATAGATATTCTATTCAATTCTATTCTATTCTATTCTATATATAAGTTCTGTTTCATAAGTCAAGTGAGCTGCCTACATAGACAACATTTTTAGGCAGCATAGACATGCAGTCCTTAGACAAATATACACTCTATTCTATTCTATTCTATTCTATTCTGTTCTATTCTAAATTAAATTACGTATAAGTTCAGTTCTAAAACCTTGTAAGCTACCTCCCTAGACAGCGTTTTAGGCAGCACCGAAAAACAGTGTCACAAGACAAATAGATATTCTATTCTATTCTATTCTATTCTATTCTATATTACATGACATATAAGTTTTGTTCCAAAACCTAATGAGCTGCCTTCCTAGACAGCATTTTTATGCAGCTTTGAAACAGTCGTAAGACAAATAGATGTTCTGTTCTATTCTATTCTATTCTATTCTATTCTATTGTATATATAAGTTCTGTTTGATAAACCGAGTGAGCTGCCTACATAGACAGCTTTTTTAGGTAGCAGAGACATGCAGTTTTAAGACAAATAGATGTTCTATTCTATTCTATGCTATATTACATTACATATAAGCTCAGTTCTAAAACCTTGTAAGCTAGTTCCCTAGACAGCACAAGACAAATAGATATTGTATTCTATTCTGTTCTGTTCTGTTTTAGTCAAAATCTAAGCCACAATCATTCAAAAAACGTTTGTGATGAAGACTCTCCCAGAAAGCACTGCAACAAACTTAGTGAACAATGAAACATAATTTTCATTTCATGTAATCTTTTTTAATTCATTTAATCTAAAACCAAAACATTTAGCTCAATATTTGTATATATATGACTATATAACACAGTTTTATTTTGTTTGAAAAAAGCAGCATGAACATCCTCTTATACAGGTTTGGGTAATGAGCACAATGATGATTTTGGTTGAACTGTTCCAATAATTTCCCATGATTTCTTCTTGTGTTGCTTGTTTAAGGATCATTTAAGGATAAAAGGTGTTGTAAAACCCTGCAGTGTTTTGTGCTTTGAGGCGTCTCAAACCCTGTTTTGTGCTTTGAGGCGTCTCATTTTGTAATGAACGGCAGCCCCTCCCCCTTTGCTGAGTGTGTTCCTGTTGGCTTTTTTTAGCAACAGGAACTCTATATTTGGTATTGTTGTTGTTATTGCGGTGCTCCTGTTCTTGCAGCTTTGCCTCCGTTGTCATAGAGACGGCAGTTGTATTGAAGTGAGTGGAAGTGTGTGTGTGTTTATGTGCGAGATGGGGGGCGAGAAAGAGGAATGTTGATAGAAGTGTTGCTCTACGCATCAAGGTTGTTCAACACCTCAATCTGTATCTTTATCTGGATGAATAAACTGCTTTCGGCACTCAGTATTACAACCAGCCTTGAAAACAGGCTACGTTTTATGTGAATTATTGGTGTACTTTTTTAAATTCACATCCACACCCTCTGTGGATTGGCTAGTGTGATTACTTCATCACTATAAAAGTGAATGTTTGTGATTGGATCACCCGAAACAGATCATAATACAAGGCATATAAAGAGTCATAACCTATGTTTCTACCCAAAAATTGGATACTGCATAAAACATTGTTTCCATCTAACGAGTCAAAGAGAACAAAATATTCACTTCCTGATAAACTGGCACTAAATATGACTAAGAAATGTAGGAGAAGCCACAGAGTATAATAATTTTCATATATAATAAAGTAGTTGCGCCTCAGAGCGAGTAGACGAAGCACAATAATTCCTGCTGTTCGGGAGCGCAGTCGTGTAAGACAGTTCTGGGAGGCAATTATGCACAAATACTTTGAAGACAGACTTTGCTCGGGCAAGAATGACCATAACAACATTTTAGATCCTGTGCAACAAGATTGGTTTGCTGGTGAGTCAAGTTATCCCGTCCCATAGCGTAAAGTCACATGACTTTTTTGATGCACATGGAGGAATTTATTCAGTAAATGCTTTTCCATCTCCCATTATTTTTGTTAACTAATGTCATTTTGGTTGAACTGTTGCAATAATTTCCCATTATTTCTTGGAAAATCACATGACTTTTTTTGATGCATTGTTAATATTTTGCAGCTTTGCAAATCTTGTTTTGGTCAACTTTCAGGCCAAAAATGATATAATAATTGTTGTTTTTATGTGTATTTTTTATTTAATTTTTTTCTATCCCTTTACCTTTTAAAAATAAAGAGATAAATTAATAAAAAAAATTATTGTTAATTATAAATCATTATTGCAGCTGTAGACTCAAAGCCCCCCAAAAATAATAGTAATAGTAATAATAATTCTTATTTATTTATTTATTTTGATTGGAAATGGGATTGTATACATGTTATTACATTTTATAGAATATGATTCATTTTGTGATTACGGAACATTCAAGATTTTGATTCTGTATGTTCTTGCATTTTAATTAGGTTAGATTTTCTTTAATATATTTTAATAATTTTAAGTCACCCTGGCAAGATTGTTAAGGCCCCCTTAATGAGAACCACTGCATTACTGTAATTTGAAAATGCATCAGTAAAAATGACTGTAATGGTAACGTGTCTAGACATAATAATTTATTTTTTAAAAAATCAGTATTAATAAATTCAGTACAATATAAGTTACTGTCAGGATATTTAGTAAATATTGTAGTGCAATACACTGCCAATCAAAAGTTTGGGATCAGTAAAATATTTGTTTTTTAAAGAAGTCACTTATGCTCATCAAAGTTGCATTTATTTGATCAAAAATACAGAAAAAAACAGTAATATTACGAAATATTATTGCAATTTAAAATAAGAGTTTTCTATCTCAATATAATCCTGAAAAAAGTATCATTGATAATAAATCAGCATAATAGAATGATTTTTGAAAGATCATGTGACACAAGACTAGAGTAATGATGCTGAAAAGTTTGCTTTGCATCACAGGAATAAATTGTATTTTAAAGTATATTAAAATAGAAAACCACTTTTAAATTGCAAGAATATTTCACAGTATTACTGTTTTTTCTGTCTTTTTTATCAAATAAATGTAGCACTGATGAATATATATATGTAATGGTTGCGCATTATGATAATGAGAATTTGATTTGAACATGTTCTTGACAAGTGTCATGAGATTCACCCTGAGATCCTCCTAGATCAACAATCTGTGTCACTCAATGTGATTGTATTTCCCAAACCAGACAAGCATATAAAATCAGCACTGAATGATTCTCCGTAATTATAAATTCTCACTCTGAGATTTGAGCTGAATGTGATCTGCATATGCATTGAAAGTACTGCATTCCTGAATGTGCTGAATGCCCCACTGGGAGGTGAAACAGTCGCGTTAGTGCCATTTATTGCCCTGCGATCCCAGAGCCCACAGAATAATGATCATAATTACCATCCATAAATTAGCGCACAATTTCTTACTCTGTGCTTGCTCTCCGAATAATGGGCCAGCGTAATCAAGGTAGTATTAGTGAGCTAACGCGCGGTCACACACGTGCACGTGTATGTAAGTGAAGCAGGTGTGCATCCTGTTCCTCTTCTCTGATCTTAACCTCAGGGAGAAACACACAGGGTGAGTCTGTGACACTGTGTGTGTTAATGTGTGAGACTGCTGTACAACATTATTAGAGGAGACAGTGGGTGTGTTTGATGAACAGGCATGTTTTGTTTTTTAATTTAACCACAGTCAGCCATGACAGACTCATTAGGAGTTCATGGTGAGAGACTGCAAGTGCGTGTGTGTGAGTAACAGGTTCATTAGCAGCAGTTCCTGACACAAGGTGTGTTTGACAACAAAATGAAAACTGCCTGAATTCGCAGATTTGGGCAAAACTGGCGGATGTGCGGAGTCAAATACAAACATTTGCTTAACTGTTTTTTTCACCTCTTTTCCAACAGAAAAGGGTAATTACGTGCTGCGAAGTCATACATATTTGAAAAGTCATTCAGATGGCATTGGAAGCAGTAGTAGTGAGTAAGGTTTCTGAATTGAACAAATAGAGTATACATGAAATTAGAGCTATCACGATTGCTCGATTCAGTTCGAGGACTCGATTTTAAAAAATCCTTGACGGCATTTTGCCTGTGTCGAGTAGTCGTCACAATATAGAAAGGGGTGCATTTCTAAAATCCAATTTAAAATCATGATAAAGCATAATGTTAATTCACAATTATATTATAATTTATTATGTATATCTGAATACACACACACATGTATATATTAAGAAAAAATATGTCAGATTTATGTGTAAAATATTTATATGTAATATAAATGATATACAAGTGTTTACATACAATGCAAACTCATATTTTTTTAAATATATACATATATGTGTGTGTATTTATATATACATAATTAATATACACAGTACACACACATATAGTTAGCAAACATAAACTTTTATTTTGAATCGATTGATCAC